>JAMPIV010018042.1:0-167228 GCA_024509875.1 Oreohelix idahoensis | reverse complement strand
TCCTTTCGAAAGGCCCTAAAATGTCGATCACAACCCGTTCGAATGGTGTTCCCATTATTGGCATTTCACCCATGTGGACTGGGGGTGCCCGTTGCTTGGGTGGCACACGTTGGCACTGGGCACAGGATTTGACATATCTGATAATATCAGTATTCACTCCTGGCCACCAATAATGAGTGGTTATACGTTGGTTTGTGGCGTTCTGTCCCATATGTCCGCTAAAGGGAAGAGAGTGCCCCATTTCTAGGATTTGGCTTCTGTACTGTTTCGGTACTAGGAGCTGGTTGTAACCTTGGTCAGGCTTGCCCGTTCTCCGATAAAGTACGCCATCCTCAGAAAAAATGTCCCCGTGCTGTTTGGGTTCCTTAGCCATGGGCAGTTTCCTAAAGCAGGGTGCCAAAGTAGGGTCCTTGTATTGCGCTTCTTTAAGTTCCATAGGTAACAAATTTGGCGCAGGCTCCCGTTCCTTCTTGGTTTGCCCTCTTGTAGTTACTGCTGCCACAATCGGCTCTTCCGGTTTCCCAATACACACGTATCTCCCGCCAAGTATGACTGGGTAGATGGGATCATCCATAACAGCCACTTTGATCACACCTCTGACAAAGTCAGAGTGTATCTCCACCAATGCGATGGGAAGCGCTGTAGGTGCATCACTCTTACGAACTCCACAAAGTTTGACGGTCTCTCCTGTCTCTTGACCGGGTTTAACCAGGTTTCTGGCAACAATGCAATCGTAAGAAAGCCCCGTGTCAAATAAGCAAGAAGTTTGAGAACCGTTCAAAATAACAATACCTCGCGTTGAGGGTCTATCCCCAAGAGGTTGGGAATCACTGTCAATAATTCCGCCTTGCGAGACTGTTAATAAGCATCCGATGCGTTTAGGCTCGGTGTGCTCGGTCTGATCATATGTCCCGTGCTCGGGGGTTCTCCCTTTGCCACCTTGTCCTTTCTGGCTACGCTGCCATGTAGGGCGGTCGGGTTGATCAGACTGTTTGGGGTGGTTGGGGTACTTGTTCTTGTAGAACTTGGATTTTTCAGGAGGGGGGTTTTGAGGTCCAGTTTCTCTGTGGTTGTTTTGGTTAGAAGCCTGAGAAGATTGCTCTAGGTTATGTTTTCGAAAATGCTCCTCTGTCGGTTTCCGCTTTGTGGCCGGTAGTTCAGCCAGCGCATTGTGATAACGCTCAGACTTTTCCAAAATGTCTTCAAGTTTTTCTGCCCCCTGCTCAGCGAGAAATCTCCGGGTATCAGCAGACAAAGTGTTCTTTATTTGTTCAGTTAGAACAAGTTCCTCAAGACCTTCATAGGTAGAGGGGAGCTGCGAAAGCTCAAGGCACTTTGTTAGATATCCCTTAAGACGCGATGAGAACTGGTGAAAAGTTTCAGAATTCTCTTTCCGGCTGTTGCGAAACAGTTGCAAAAACTTGCGAGCGTTCATTTCAAAGCGCTCCAGTAACGCTTTCTTCAACACATCGTAGTCGTCTTGTTGGCTACTTTCCAGCTTAGAATAAACATCATAAGCAGAACCTTTTAGGGCCTGGGAAAGTTTCATATTCCAACGCGACCTCTCTAACCCGTACAGAGTTGCAATTTTCTCAAATTTCTCTAGCCAAGTGTCAATCTTCTCATTTGGACAAGGGAAAGATTCTAGCGGGAAAGACATAGCAGAGAGATGAGTAGATTGAGTGTTAGAAGGATCAGTTAAGGAAGAATGAGGAGAAGACTCTCCATTGCTGGAGGTAGAGGCAGCACCACGACTTTGGAACTCTAGAGTTTTAAGCGCCAACTCGTGCTGTCTCTGTTCCCTCTCCTTCTCCTGCTGTCTCTCCTCCCTCTCCTTCTCCTGCTGTCTCTCCTCCCTCTCCTTCTCGTGCTGTCTCTGCTTCTCCTTCTCTCTTTCCTCATGCTGCATCCTGCGAATTTCCATTTCCTCATCCATCTTCTTCTGCTGTAAAGCTTCGGCTGCTTCTTCTTTCCTCCTTAGTTCTTCTTTTTCCTCTTTAGCTTCAGCTGCTTTTCTCTCCGCGTCATATCTCTCCAGTTCGTCCCTGACAAAAGCTTTCGCTTCCTCTCCTTCCAGTCCCTCCTCTCTCGCTTCGTCCCTGAGGAGTTGTCTAAGCTTTGCCCTCTCGGCCATATTATGTCAGTGACTGAGACACGTGGAGATAGAAAATAGGAAAAAGAATAACCTGGTTCCTACCACTTACGAGAAAAAAAACCAAAAATTCAAAAGATGATATCCTTAACCCTGGGATACCTCCTCCAAAGTAAAATCTAACTATCGCTGCTATTATCGGCAATAAAGCACTTAATGCAAAACACGACTACGCCAACTAAATGGTAGTTAAGATAACTTCTGAAAAATAAGTTGCTACAGTGGAAAAGCAAAAGAATATTGCAAAAATTAAAGAGAAAAATAATCCCTTAATTTTTAAAAATCCACTATAAGTTCGCCCCTGAAGTCAGATCGGGTAAGGGAGGGAATTAATCTGGACAAAAAATCCGAAACACACTCCTTAACTTAGTTCAAACGCCGTTCTGCCTCAGTACCCAGTGAATGTTATACACTCACCACTTTACCAGCATTTAGTATTACAATCAGCAGTTAACATATATCCCGACAAAATCAACCTATAACCAAAATGTATATTATTCAAAGATGCTGTGGAAAAAAAAACTTATTAGTTTGTGTGGTCAGCACGCCCGTAAACAGATCGCTAGTCTAGGGGGTAATTTTTTTTAAAAAGATACACAACTCACAAAACATCACACTCTTACTCTATTACAGAATAAGAATCTTAAATACAAAATCCAGATAGACGAGTCCACGTTTGTCGTACTCGTCTTCCTATTCTAAGTTCAAAGACCGGAAACGAGCCCTCATTTGTCGTAGATTTCCGATAGGAGAATTAAGACTAGGTTTGGTCCCTTCTGAATAGGTTTGAATAGGTGATAGACTCAGTGAGAGTTAGTGAAAGGTAATAGAATTTCCACCCACGTGAGATGATAGATTTTGATATAGTGGCTGTCTCTGAAAGCGAAAAGAATTCTTCTCTCTCTCACCTATCTTCTACAACAGTTGTTACAGCGTCAGACAGACTACACCAATATACATATTACGTATATTTCTATCACTCACAGGCACGCACATACACGTGACGACAGGTAAACACACAGACGTGGGGAAAACTATAACAATGATATATATATTATCTAGAACGAGCTGACCAAACACGATTATTAAGTTCAAGAGCGATTTTATTATCAGGAAAAATCGGCTCACAACATCAAAGAAAGTACATCAAGGAAAATACATATACACATAGTCATAAAAAATCAAGGAAATGTTGCAAGGATGCTAGCCCCGTTATGGTGTTAACTCTAGGTTTAGCCCGGCCCCGTTAAGAGAACAGATGATGGCGCCCGAGTCACAGATACATAGGGTTTGAGTCTAAGAGTTTTTCTTTGTTTTATCTCGTAATTATATGCACAGAGTTTGAAAAAAAAATCTGATTTAACCTAAGACAAAAACACAAGAACTCTAGCCTTAGCAACAAATTATGCAGATTGAAAAAAAAAAATTAGGACAGCAACAGGGTGTCAAAGATATAATAGTGAAAATATCACTCAGACCAGCGTACACTCATTCATTCCGCCATGGCTTCTCATTCAGGTACTCACGACTTTGCTCGCTGCCTCTTGGAACACATTGATTTTAGATTTTCACACAGACTCAAAAAATGCAGTCTTCTGCCAAGAAGTCCCCAGTTCCAAAAGACGTATTTAACTTGGAGTCTCCGGGAACGACTACTTGGGTATGCAAATTTGTTCAAATGTCTGATTAAGTCACCTAACAATTATTCCAGGTGCGGGAGTTAGCAGAGCACAGTGTCAATAGCGTAGGTTTCTAAAAAATGATGAATGTCAGGTCGGTGCCTTCCCTCAGTATAGGATTCACTTTAGTCACACCACAGATTTGTCCACAAGATATAATCTAGTCGGGAAATGATTGTTAATATTCACGCCACCAGGCAGCAAATTATATAGAGTTTCTAGAAGAAATTAAGTGCTGGCTCCAAGGTCCAGTATTTATCATTACAGTCTTTGAAAACCCGTTATAGGGATATTAGTATTTCTGTCTAACTTGCACCGTCAGATCAGTGTTACTTGAGAAAACCCACGTGGTTCAAAATAAGGACTGTCTATTTCTTCACAAGTATGGAAACTACTACTAGGTGCTGGTAAAGTTAGGGTCACCCCAAAACTTTCACTGTGTGGAGGAAAAAATAACACATATAATATAATAAACAGAATCTGTACTGGTTAAAACTTACATTTAAACTTGCAAGCAGAGAGCTTTGCTTATCATTTAAACTTCCCGTGACGTAAGTTATATTTAAAAATCAGCAATCCTCATAAATTAAGAACACGTGCGTATTCCGTCACCATTCATGAGGCTGGATTCTAGAGTTTATACGTTAGTTTAGAAAAATACACTCGACTGAGTATTAGCAGTTAAATTAAATTTATAAATAGCTACAATTGCCGTTATAAGCTAGAAATTTTAATTTTATTCTGCTTTCCACTGAATGCTTCCCTAGAAAATATAATAGCCTACCACTTTATTTCTCTTCTGCGCTAAAGAAATAGATTAAAATGAATTAAGCGATTTAACACTTTAACACTCACAAAATCTATATATCTATCATATTAATTACCTCAACCACAGAATTACAGGTAGTCGCACAACTTAAGAATAAAAATGCTGAAAATATTTCTGGAAGTCTAGAAGTTCGACAAATTGCCGAAACAAACTGAGATCTTCGCTAACAGCTATTCTGTTTTCGAGCGACCTATCTATCTACTGTGGAGTCTATGAGCGAGAATGAAATTAAAGTTTCAAACTTGGCCAATATCTTAAAATCAGACAAAGGGCCCAAACTTACTTCGCCAAGCGAAATTATCTCCCCTACTCCCAACATTTACGTCCGCTTAACGCGTGTCGTAACTGTCACCTACTGACCACGATGTACGCGTGTCAGTTTCAAATCCCAGACAGCCTGACTCCATTTCAGGGCAGTTTTCACACTACAGCTGACCATGGCCCAAGTGAGCGCCGTGTCAGTTTGGGATTTTCCAGACAAATGTCTGGATACTGACCGGTGCAGATGTAAAGTATCACACCTCACCGGGACTTATGCCGAGAAGAAGCTCGCGCGCTCGGTGAGAATGTAGACGATTTGCTACGTCCTATGTTCAGCGAACCGACTTATCACGCCTTATGAAGCCCTGCAGCCCTGACATCTACGTAATATCGTCCTAGCGCGATTCTCAGTTTAAGAGAAAGGAAAAAGGTAAAGTTTGCGAATTATATGAGAATAATATTCGCAAAACGAATGGATGAAAAATACACAGGAAAAAAAAAAGTACAGAGATATTAAAAGAGAGAGTTTATGTGAAAGAATAGGAAGAAGATGTAGGAAATTAAATGAATATAAACCCTACGTGACAATATAAACCATGGCAACAAAACTGAATATAAACCATGGCAACAAAACTGAATATAAACCAGGGCAACAAAACTCAATATAAACCAGGGCAACAAAACTGAATATAAACCAGGGCAACAAAACTGAATATAAACCATGGCAACAAAACTCAATATAAACCAGGGCAACAAAACTCAATATAAACCAGGGCAACAAAACTCAATATAAACCAGGGCAACAAAACTGAATATAAACCAGGGCAACAAAACTGAATATAAACCATGGCAACAAAACTCAATATAAACCAGGGCAACAAAACTCAATATAAACCAGGGCAACAAAACTGAATATAAACCATGGCAACAAAACTCAATATAAACCAGGGCAACAAAACTCAATATAAACCAGGGCAACAAAACTGAATATAAACCATGGCAACAAAACTGAATATAAACCAGGGCAACAAAACTGAATATAAACCAGGGCAACAAAACTGAATATAAACCAGGGCAACAAAACTGAATATAAACCAGGGCAACAAAACTGAATATAAACCAGGGCAACAAAACTGAATATAAACCAGGGCAACAAAACTGAATATAAACCATGGCAACAAAACTGAATATAAACCATGGCAACAAAACTGAATATAAACCATGGCAACAAAACTGAATATAAACCATGGCAACAAAACTGAATATAAACCATGGCAACAAAACTGAATATAAACCATGGCAACAAAACTGAATATAAACCATGGCAACAAAACTGAATATAAACCATGGCAACAAAACTGAATATAAACCATGGCAACAAAACTGAATATAAACCATGGCAACAAAACTGAATATAAACCATGGCAACAAAACTGAATATAAACCATGGCAACAAAACTGAATATAAACCATGGCAACAAAACTGAATATAAACCATGGCAACAAAACTGAATATAAACCATGGCAACAAAACTGAATATAAACCAGGGCAACAAAACTGAATATAAACCATGGCAACAAAACTGAATATAAACCAGGGCAACAAAACTCATTAGGTGATATACACCAAGAAGACATTTTTCTGTCCAAATAATGAACTTTGTTGTTGTTGTTTGTTTGTTTGTTTGTTAAAACAGTAGAACATTCCTTTACTAGTGTTCTTTATTGCATACTTGTAAAATACAAAAATGTGAAGTAATATTTTTGTCTCTCTATATTTTGTAATACAATGTCACACAAATGTGTATGTTGTTTTGTCCTACGTCTTGTGTTTGCTTTAAACGTATTCAAGTGGTAGCTATCAGATTATTTATTAGTATCTAGACAGCGCCGTAATTGTAATTTGTAATTGCAGTCAATCAGGGAGGGATTTAATAGTACGGGAATACCAGTCTTCTGTTTCTTTAATTTTCATAGATCTTCTTTAAGACTCCAGATAAATCTAATTCTGGAAATATCCAAGTTCTTCACAACAATATCTTACTCCACAAGTTTTCGTTGTTCTCACATGACCTAAGTATACGACAACCTTTTCAATTTGTAAAAAATGCTCGTGAACTTTTAACCCCGATAGAAAGATAGAGAGAGAAACGTATTTAGACTTGCCGACAGGCCAAACAGATATCTCTTATTTCTTCCACTCCGCAGGTCGCTCTCACGCTCTCATTAAATCCTCTCACCACAAATAGAAACGACATGTAAGGATGGAGATATGAGTTACGCCCAGAAATAAGCGTAGTGGGTGAAATTAAATCGTGAGAAATTTGTGGAAGATAAGAAAATGAAAATGAACTGATATATGAATTTAAAGAAAGACAAAGTAAAGATTGAAGAAAAAAATGAACGAGTTCCTTTTTTTAGAGTTCTATTTTCTGATGCTTATTTTTTTTTATTTTATTCTTTGGTCTTCATTTCCATTTTCTCGACTTCTGGAACCTAGAACCACAACTACAGCTGATGCCTTTGCAAAGCTAGGGATACTGTATCACAGTATACATGTTTTCTTACAGTGGAGGATTATGTATCCATTTATTCTCAACGATGAGGTTGTCAGGCAGACGCTCGTCTGGAAGTAGTAGTCGTAATCGTTACATATTCTCTCATAGACCTCAGGGAACTACAAAAAGGATTTTAGTTTTGTTGTGTCTTTGTTTTCTTTTTATTTTCTTCCGTGACTATTCTGCGTGTTATATGATCTTATAAACTTGAGCTGTTTTAGCATTTTTGTAATTGTGTTGTGTTTTACGTCACTGCACAACATTAACGCTAGCCTCTCGCGGCAAAGGTGTCCGATTGGAAACATCCTGGCATCTAGCTCCAACCTACCCCAGCTGTGAATAGGTAGCTGACTCTGCTCTTGAGTTAGTGAAGGCAAATCAGTGAGGAAAGGAACTGATCAACCCACTTCTCGAAGCTTGACCTAGTAAAGTGAACTCTGGCATTTCACTCCCATACGGCAGTATCTGTTGTGAAACCACCTTTGCGTTTCCTTTGTATAGAACTGTCACACTCGTCGGCATTTCCTTTCATCCTTTCCATCTGTTTTAGGGAGCCGCGGTAGCATAGTGGTTAGTGCACTGGCTCCCTAGCTCAGTGGTCTATGGTTCGATCCCCAGATGATGTGGGATTTTTTAAGGCCGCAAACGGCTCCTGGGTCGACCCAGCCCCAATTGAGTACCAGAGCAACTTCTGGGAAGATTAAGGCGGCCGGCGTGATGCTGACCACATCACCCTTAGTGTGCCGATGGTCAAGAAAATATGGGCCTAACACCATATTCCCAATATGCCTCAATGGGCGTGTCACGTGATCCCTTTCTATCTGTTTGTTTCCCAATAAAATATTATTTGCCTGCATATATTAAAATTATGTTACCTTGCGTAGTTCCCCGGGGGTCTCGGGGAAGACAAAGAAAGAATAACGCCACTGCTCCCTCCAGAAAATCGTAAAAGACGGCGATCCTGAGGTTGTACATAGGGCTGGGCTAGCAGCCTCCTCATGTTATAAAACTAATACAGAAACCACGGCTGTAAGAGTCAACGAATTCTTGTAGGCTGGCTTCCTGCAAGGGCACATGCGGCAATGATGGACCCATGCTCCAATAGAAGGATAAGGGAAGATGATCATGACAATATGTCAGTAATGTTTGATTTCTGTACTGCTTACCTCATGATAATATGTCAGTAATATTTGATTTCTGTACTGCTTACCTCATGATAATATGTCAGTAATATTTGATTTCTGTACTGTTTACCTCATGATAATATGTCAGTAATATTTGATTTCTGTACTGCTTACCTCATGATAATATGTCAGTAATATTTGATTTCTGTACTGCTTACTTCATGATAATATGTCAGTAATATTTGATTTCTGTACTGCTTACCTCATGATAATATGTCAGTAATATTTGATTTCTGTACTGCTTACCTCATGATAATATGTCAGTAATATTTGATTTCTGTACTGCTTACCTCATGATAATATGTCAGTAATATTTGATTTCTGTACTGCTTACCTCATGATAATATGTCAGTAATATTTGATTTCTGTACTGCTTACCTCATGATAATATGTCAGTAATATTTGATTTCTGTACTGCTTACCTCATGATAATATGTCAGTAATATTTGATTTCTGTACTGCTTACCTCATGATAATATGTCAGTAATATTTGATTTCTGTACTGCTTACCTCATGATAATATGTCAGTAATATTTGATTTCTGTACTGCTTACCTCATGATAATATGTCAGTAATATTTGATTTCTGTTCTGCTTACCTCATGATAATATGTCAGTAATATTTGATTTCTGTACTGCTTACCTCATGATAATATGTCAGTAATATTTGATTTCTGTACTGCTTACCACATGATAATATGTCAGTAATATTTGATTTCTGTACTGCTTACCTCATGATAATATGCCAGTAATATTTGATCTCTGTACTGCTTACCTCATGATAATATGTCAGTAATATTTGATTTCTGTACTGCTTAACTCATGATAATATGTCAGCAACATTTGATTTCTGTACTGCTTAACTCATGATAATACGTCAGCAATATTTGATTTCTGTACTGCTTACCTCATGATAATATGTCAGAAATATTTGATTTCGGTACTGCTTAACTCATGATAATACGTCAGCAATATTTGTGTGACAAAACGTCTGAACATGCTCTTTTGTGTGATCTCTCACACCTTCAGCCCTCCGGTAGTATCATTTCTTTTTCTTCAGTTTTCTCACTCATCGCTTTTATTTGGCATAAATCATGCTTTTTCATTTGTATTTTCAATATTTTGCTCTATGCTGGACATAGTATGGTGAAGTCTCTAACACGCCACTCCCCTATGGTCGTATTTGCTACGGGAGTAATTCTTATCTTATTGTGTCGTATTCACGCTTCATGAAGACGTGTTAAGTTACACCAGGTTATTAGATGGTCAGCTTCAGTATTTTATCACAATATCGGTCTGACCATCTTTTCAAGCGACAAGAAGTGTTGAATAGAACCAGATTTGTTTGTCTGGCGAAACACATGATAACCCTTGCACGAGACGGAACTTATGACATAAGCACTTCCGGGTCATCCTTGCTGCACCAACATTACCGTCTGTGGGACACCTGTGGGCAGATAAGAGTGATATAATCGCTTCCGTTCACTTGGTAAAAAGGAATCATGGATTTATTACATTTTAGACAATATGAGTCTACAAATGTGTTGGTGAGAGTGTATGCAAGACATCATATTACCATATATGGGAGAAGTGACCTTTGGCAAAATTTTCCGTGTAGGAAATATTTGGAAAGTGCCACACCCGACCTGTTTGAAATGATTGGATCTTTCTGATTAGATTCATAACATCATTGAAGGGAATATTAGCTGACAATTTCACAGTTTTATTTCTCTGTGATTTGCACGCTCGCCAACACAACATCAGACCTTCGCCAGAGTGAAGAACTAGATTTATAATTCGTATTTGTTATCCGGACCTTTTATTGGAGAACCAGATAAGACTAATATAGCACATGAAATCTCTTTCAAATTTTAATAAGGAAAACCGGGACTAGGAAACTGAAGAAACACGGAGTCAGAAGGGGCAATCTATTGTAAAATTAAAATAAATCTCAGACACGTGTTATAGGAGAACGATTCGTCTCTTCTGTTCATCTGTGCGACAAGGCTGTAGCCAGGATTGGCGTAAGTTGTGATTTACATTTCATATTTTATTACTAACATGTGAACTAACATATATATGTATATTTTACCATGTGAAGTTTAATGTGTAAAACTCGCTATTGGATGTCAAAGTCATTTGAGGCTGGCAGCCGCAGCGTATAGAATGATGATTCATGAACCACTACTTCACGGGCTGGTGATTTGTTTATTGATAGTTTCGTAAAGAGAACTAAAAGCATAAAGTAGTTCCAGTTCCCCTACGGAGCAGGGAGGGAAAGATGAAAGACGTGATGTACATTCTAAGCATAAGACTTACATTTTCAAAGCAGTGTAAATGTCCCTATAAACATATTCAATTTAAAATTAATGTAAGGTTTCAAGCTTTAAGCATATATATATATATATATATATATATATATATATATATATATATATTATATATATATATATATATATATATATATATATATATATATATATATATTACTGTCACGAACGGTTTATAGAATGAATGTCAGTACTCATGCTCCGGTGGGAACTAGATATGTTTATGTAAGTTGTGAGTTGAAGTGAGTGAATGTTAAGTTTGCTTGCGGGCATGAATGCATTAGTAGCAGTAAGCGCTAATGTCGAGTTCACGGGCATGGCTGAGTTGTTGTGAACGAAGTGGTGGGGAAGACTGGTCAGGTGTGAAAAGGGTCATGGGTAAAAAGGTCATTCGAGACAGAGATTAGAGCGAGGCGAGATTACGTGGAGAGTGAAGGCGAAATGGTTGAAGGAAAATAGGAAATATATTAAGATATTGTGAAATTCTTTCCATGAGATGCTGTTCTAATTATGCACATCATATATTGTGCTTTTCTTATGTGATGATTTATGGCCAAAGCGGCAGTCTGCCTGTGTTATTGTGTTATACTCAAGTTTGTAACATAAAGTCGTCGGATATCGTATCTACGTGTTGGAGTTTAGTGAGTTAACAATTAGCTGTGAAAAACGAGCCATGTTTGTCGCTCCATGTGTATGTAATACATATTTGTCAATGTGTACACACAGCAAGCACTTGACAATTTTGGGGGACTCGTAAATGGAAGAGAGGACCCACCCCTAATTTTCTGCAGAATTTTTGACAATTTCGCCTTCTCATGAATTGTTGTTGGAAAAATTATATCAAGCGGAACAGATAACTAGGCCTATTTGTTTGAATCAGGTCACAGGAACTTAATGTGCAAAGCTGAAGTTTTCATTTCAGTGATAGTCAGCAATGGTATAGCTGCAGAAGGACTGAATATTTAAGAACGAAAAATAGTTTAATCACTGGAGGAGAGGCGAAGGGACAGTTTTGACGAAATCGACAGTGTTATTTTGGAAAGTAGCACGAAGAATGAAAAGGCGGTAATCAGTCTTGTTTACCTCGGCGCACTGATATTGTGTTATTCCGCCCCGTGACGAGTGTGCTGATCTGTTGTCAATTTATCTGTGCTGTGTAGTTCGGCACGACTGTTGACACTGGAAAAATCGTCTGCTGGGTCTTGTGATGGAATAACGAGGCCATTGTTTTGCTGGTGATCGGCTGAAATCGTAACATCTTGCCTGGAGATGTTGTAAGCAATGAGAGACGCATTTTCCTTTTCTGCCCCTTGTATCAGTACTGAAGAAGATCCAGGTTCACCGTGTACTGAGGTGCACGTAGGAGCTGAGTTCGATTTGACTGTGCTGTGTTGCAGCGTGAAGTGTGTTGTTTGTGGTGTCCACCATTGAGCGTGATAAATTCTCGCAACATCGTTTTATTTCAATATCTGTTTTATAACGCAAGGGCAACAACTGCTTGAAATCTATAGTCACTTTTCTCGGTAAGCATTTGTCTTCTCGCGTTGGTATCGAATGCAGTTAACTTTTGAGCTGTGGTCATTTTTGCGCTGGACTGCGCATGACTTGTCTTGTTGTTTGGTCGATCGGTTTCCGCCCACCACTAGTGGGAGTGAGCGATTTGGAATGGCGAAAGAGATGCCTCGTTGAAGAGGGGATCTCCGCTATTTTTGTTCTGTCAGGGATGTGTAGTCCTCTTATGGATATTTCGTTTAGTCGAGATAATACCTCTAGTGTTTTCCCACATGTCGGGAGGCGTGATATTTCTGTGTATTTCATGAAAGCAAGGTAAATTGACTTTTTCATTAACTCTATCGATTTTGGGTCGTGAGCGATTTCGATTCATAGCCTGTCTCCGAAAGTCGTCGTCACGAGATGTTTTTCCCAGCTCACATGTCGCTGCATTGTACTGCATCGGTTGATGCAGGTACCAAGGACCATTACTTGCTACTTTGTTAAATGAACTAGGTTTAGAAAACCTTTATTATCTAGAGGATATTTTTGAGGACATTATTTATACTTCGGCAGACGTGTCTGTCTTGCTGAAGTCAAACTAAGGAGAGTGAACTGATCTCATACATCTGGTTATCTCCTGGCTGTTATAGAAAAGGATGGAGTTTTTCACCTGACTACATTTACAGCACTTTGAAATATAACATGCATCTGACTCATCATTGTAATGCTGTCTACCGTTTATTGCTGTATTGAATGTTGCTGTGATAATGACTGTTTGATGTGCCTACACATTTGCGTAACCATTTTGTCACTGTGGCGTCCACAATAAATAATGAAGAAAAACGTCAACGGCTGTTTCAAGACTCATTGACTTTATACGTCGTGAGTTTACTGACGTCCTATGTGGATTGCCCTGTTATTGTTGCATGAACATTGTTTTGACTGAACACATCTACACACTACACAAAACCAGACATGCGGATGCCATCCATCATCATATGGCATCACGCATCATTTGGTGGCCATAAGCTGGTTTGATTCTGGTACTAGCAAACACGGGGTCCCTTACCCACTTCATTTTCAACAAGAATTCATCAGCATCCTTCAAGAAATTAACATTCTTCAATACAGTCAACATCTTCAAAATTTTCAAAGTACTCGGCGTTGCCCGGTAAAAGTCAAAATTTCAACTTTTTGACGGAAACAAGAATTTGACAGTACCCGGCGTTGTTACATGTTGCCGGATAACTCGGACTGCTGTTATCTTTTACGCAAGTCAAGCAAGTTGCTGCTGTCAAGGTTCCAGTGCTGTCGTTTTTTGAGAAGGTCAAGTGCCGGTTGAAACGGGTTGTTTTCTGAAGAAGGCCAAGTACCGATTTCCATCAACTTACTTTTGGATTAGAAGGTCAAGTGCCGAAACAACTCAACACACAGTATTTCAGAAGCTCTTGTACCATCGTGTTAGCAGTGGAAGCAGTTCAGATGTGCCATCATCGTTGGAGCTTCGCTCTTTAGGACGTTGATTGACATCCGTTTTTCTGCTGTTCTACGATTGGAAGCCTATAAGTTAAGTGGCCTGTTTGTATGTAAACTGTGCCCTTATACTTCTGCTGAGTCTTCTGTGTATCATCTCATTCTATATGTTATATGTCTATATGTTATTTGTATATTTATATGTTTATATTTCAGCGGGTTCTCGGTTGGGTGGTGTCTCCGTTAGATTATGCCACGTCATAGAGGTCGTCTATTGTGAGCGTTTTCTGTAGGGTTTGCAAATTTCCTATACTGGAATTTGCTAAGCGACTTCTGTTGCTATTTATGTTAGCTGTGATGACATGTTTTAATATTGTTTTCGTTATTATTTCGCATTCTTTAGTTTTGTTTTGATTTGTTTGTATTTGTTAGCCTACTCTTGTCTATAATTTAGTTTCATACAACATTTTTGTTTATACACTGTGGTGTCATGTATTTTGTTTAATTCTATCGCAGATATCGTCACATTTTTTGTGATATTTCATTAATTTCTGCTTTATTTTTAGTTGATTTCTGCGAAAGTTTTTGTATTGTTGCTGATCTTTGTTATTGTTTACATTGTTATTGTTTACATTGTTTGTATTGTTTACATTTTCAATGTTTACATTCTGCATGTGTTTACATAGTCATTGTTTACAGTTATAGTAATTAGTTAATGGGCTATGCTAATGCACTGTTACTACTACACTGATGATAAATGAATGATGAATAGTGTCGTGCACTATTGAATGAGAAGTGCACTTATGATCAAGAATTGAGTGCTGATATTTCATATACAAGTTCTTTGATTGGAGACTTGTTTCCCACAGAGACTGGGATAATATAATGTGATGTGAATATACAAGTGCTTAATTAAGACTTGTTACACTTAGGTTTGAAATAAATTAGTTAATTATTTCAGGTTTTGGACTCATATGTTAGACAACATGTCTACATTTGAGCACTTTATTGAGCAGGGTAAATTGCTTGGGAAGACTGGTGATAAGTTAGAAGAATTTGCAACTGCTCGATATGATAAAGCAATGGAAGCTGAACAAAAGAAACTGCATATGGAAGCTGAACAAAAGAAACTGCAGATGCAGGTGGATGAAAAGAGATTCCAAATGGAAATGGAAAAACAAAAAAGGGAATCAGAAGCTGAGGAAAGAAAGCTACAGCTAGAGGCTGAGAATAAAAGACTTGAAAAAGAAGCTGAAAATAAAAGACTTGAAAAAGAAGCTGAAAATAAAAGACTTGAAAAAGAAGCTGAAAATGAAAGACTTCAAATGCAGGCTCAAGCTGAAGAAAGGAAGTTACAAAGAGAGTCTGATGAGAGGAAAGCAAAAATGGAACATGAAGAAAAACTCTTAGCTTTAGAGTTGGAAAAATTGAAATTGACGAGCATGAGTAATGGTAATGATTCAAACAAGTGTTCATCTTCTGGTAAGGCTAATAATGATACTTTTAAGATTAAGTTACCAACATTTAGTCCTTCCAGTGATGACATAATGTTCTATCTGGACAGATTTGAACAAGCATGTACAGCTCATAACATAGACAAAGCAAAATATGTTTATCAGTTATCAGGGATACTGACAGGTAAAGCTCTAAGTATATTAAATATGGTGGATGAACCTGACAAGAACAATTATGAGGTTGTCAGGGCCGCTTTGTTAAAGAAATATCAGCTTAACGAAGACGGCTATCGTCTACAATTTAAAAACATGTTACCTGAAAATGGAGTTGAATTCTCCGAGTTTATTGCAAGAATACGCATTACTTTCTCACGATGGGTTGAACTATCTAAGACGGAAAAAACTTATGAAGGACTTATGGACTTAATACTTAGAGACAAAGTCATGTCGTCTGTCAATGAGTCTTTCCTTGCTTTCCTTCATGAACGTAAACCTAAAACAATAAAAGAAATGGAAGATTTCTGTTGCCAATACGTAACTGCGCACCCACACATAACCATGGGTAACTCTAAGGTGAAAGAAGGTTTACCAGTTGCTTCGGCAGCTCCGTATGGTCAAAACTTTGCTCGTAGATCCCAACAAAATGTTGATAGAAAGAGTAGCGGTAATTTCTGTCAAAATCATGGAAATCAATTTCATGGTGATTCTTCTTCGAAGAATTGGAGACAACCTGATAGTGGTCGTTACTATCACCCTAATAATTATAAGCATTTCAAAAGAGGATATGGTAATAGAGGTTATTCCTGCCGAAGACCTCAGAACCAAACAAATAGATGTTCGCATCAATGTGAACATGATAGTAATCGTGGAAACTGGAATTCGAACCAGGATAACAATTACAATAGAGACAATAATAACTGCAGAGATAATAATAACTCTGATAACTTCAGAGGTAATAATAGTCGGGGTAGATCTCAACACAAAAAAAAGAGATATCAGCAGGCTAATGCTGTACAACAGGAAACTGAGGGAGCCTGTAATCATGTTGTTGATAGTAAAAACTTTGACGCTGTCACTAGTTCTGCTTTTGACTTTGAGAGAGCAAACAAATGCCCCCAATGCAGTACTTTATTCGAACCGGGTACCATAACTACTTTGAGTTGTGGTCACCCACTTCCCGCTCTTCCTGCTGCTGTTGCGCATGACGGGAGGGGTTCTTTAATTCTACATAAGGGTCTTGTTAATGATACTCCGGTCTCACTACTTTTCGATTCCGGATGCACCACTATTGGTGTTAGACAATCGCTTGTAGATCCATCTTGTGCTACAGGAAGGGTTATTAAATGTGTCACATTTGGCGGCACTCTAGAAAAATATCCTACTGCTGTAATTCGCATTGCCACTCCTTTCTTTACTGGAGATGTGCATGCTTGTCTCTTACCTAATCCTATTGCGGACCTTATTATTGGTCGTATTCACGGAGTTAGGGAGTGTACCCCACAGCAGATTGCTGCTTGGGAAGATAATAACATGCAAGCTACAAATGCAGTAGTTACAAGAGCACAAGCTCTACAAACACCCGAAACTTCACTGAATAGTGATAATGAAGTTGATAGCCAAGATAGTCACTTAGTAATCACTCGTGACTCTTTCATAAAATTGCAAGAAGAAGATCCTTCTTTAAAAAAATTCTTCGTTCTTGCGAAGAAAGGTGATCCGAATCAGGATACAAATAGAAAATCTTGGATTGCAATGAGAAACGGCGTACTTGTACGTATGGTACAAGATTCGACTACGTCGGCACATTCGCAAATTCTTGTTCCCAAGAGCATGAGAGTCCAAATATTACAACATGCTCATGACTCGCAATGTGCTGGACATATGGGTTTTGCCCGTACGAAGTCGAGAGTCCTTGCGGCTTTCTTTTGGCCTTTTGTCAATAAGGACATTCGTATTTACTGCCGATCATGCAAGGTATGTCAGGAGGTCAAATCTAGAGGACCACGACATGCTGCGCCTATCCAGGCTGCTGACATTCCTATTCGGCCGTTTCAGAAAATGGCCATAGATATTATTGGCCCTTTTAAGGTCAAGTCGGCCAGAGGACATCAGTTTATCCTTACATGTGTCGATATGTGCACACGTTGGCCAGAGGCTATTCCTCTTAAGAGCATATCTACTACAGATATCGCAGATGCTCTTTGGTTGATATTTTCTCGCTTGGGGTTCCCCAGAGAAATATTGTCAGACCATGGCACTCAACTCATATCTGACACTATGTCACAGGTAATGTCTACCTTACATATTGAACGATCTCTCAGTAGTATCTACCATCCTATGTCTAATGGGTTAGTTGAGCGTCTGAATAGAACGCTCAAGACTTTGCTTGGTAAGATAACTGAAGATCATCCTCAAGATTGGGACAGGGTTTTACCCGCGGCTCTCTTTGCCTATAGAGAAGTCCCTAATGAACACACAGGATTTTCTCCCTTCGAACTTGTCTTTGGCGCGCGTCCACGCGGCCCTATGTCTTTATTACACGATCTCATCACTGCCGATGATATTAGCGATGAAACTCAATCCTCATATGAGTATGTCATTGCTCTTAGACAAAAGATCATTGAGGCATGTAAGCTAGCAACTGCTTCATCAGAAATTGCTAAAGAGAAGGCAAGGCAGTTTGCTAACAAGAATAGATGTCTACGACAACTTTGTCCAGGTGACAAAGCATTCGTCCTACTCCCCAGTAGGGAAAATAGACTTCTTATTGCATGGAAAGGTCCGTATGCAATAGTCTCTCGGATTTCCGATGTTGACTATGTGGTCGATATTGATGGAAAGCATAAAACTTTCCACATAAACATGCTTTCGGAATTTCACGAACGTCCGGACTATTTGCTGCCTATTTTCCAGGCAACGGATGATGCTCCTGCACCTCACGGTCATTATTCATCCCTGTCTGTCATTCAGGATGAGGAAGCTACCTTCTCTGATGTCAACCTTCCCCTTCCAGTGGTTCCATTACATTCCACGGAATCTTGGAAAAACGTTTCTGTTTCTCCTAATCTTTCTGGTGACGAACATCGACAAGTCTCGTCGATGTTACAAACATTTCAGGATGTTCTCACTGACATTCCTGGACACACAGATGTCATAGAACATGACATAATTCTTACCGACAATAATCCAATTAGGGTTAGGCCGTATCCTATTCCTATACACTTTCAGTCGCAAGTGGAAAAGGAATTGGATGAAATGATTCAATTAAATATAATTGAACCATCGACTTCACCATATTCTTCTTCCATGGTTATTGTCCGGAAGAAGGATAAGAACATACGAATTTGCGTTGATTATCGCAAATTGAATCAGGTCACAAAGTTCGACGCTGAACCGATGCCTTTGTTAGAAGATCTACTGATTAGACTTTCTAATTCTAGATTCTTCACTAAACTTGACTTGTCTAAAGGTTATTGGCAAGTGCCTTTAGCAGAGCATGCCAAACCTCTTACTGCTTTTTCTACACCTAGGGGTCTATTTCAATGGAATGTTATGCCTTTTGGTCTCATGAACGCCCCTGCCACTTTCGTTCGCATGATGCGTCGAATTCTGTCACATCGTTCGGATGTCATCGCATACTTAGATGACATCTGTCTCTTCAGTGATACCTGGGAAGATCACTATTTAGGGTTATATGACTTACTGTCCACTCTACGTGAGAATAATTTGACAGCAAAACCTTCTAAAGCTTTTGTTGGTTTTGGTGAAATCTCTTTCCTGGGTCATCGTGTTGGTCATGGTCTCTTGAAGACAGAAGACCACAATACTTCCAAAATACTGAACATCTCTGTTCCTAAAACGAAGAAACAAGTTAGGAGTCTCTTAGGTTTAATTCAATTTTATGGGAGATTTATTCCAAATTTATCTTCGATCATGGCACCTCTCTCAACATTGTTGAAGAAAGGTTCGCCTAATCTGGTCCGTTGGTCTGAAGAATGCCAATCTTCACTAGACCAAATCAAGAATATATTTTCTTCTCCTCCCATCTTAAGATTACCTACTCTTGATAGGACTTTTGTTCTTCGGAGTGATGCTTCATCCACTGGGATTGGAGCAGCACTGATGCAAGAATATGCAAATACTCTGCATCCTGTTATGTACATTTCTAGAAAACTAAATGCGGCAGAGAGGAACTACTCGGTTTTAGACCGTGAGTTGTTAGCGATGGTTTGGTCAATTCTAAAGCTACAAAGATTCCTCCTGGGCGCACATTTCATTCTAGAGACTGATCAGAAAGCTCTTACAGCTATTCAGACTAAGAATTTGAAGAGTTCGAGATCCACTCGATATGCTATAGCTCTTCAACCTTTTCACTTCACGGTACGAGCTATCCGTGGTGCGGATAATGTGATGGCTGACATTTTGTCTAGATGCCCACATGACTCCAACTAATACTTCTGTCCTATATTTCTATATATTACAGAGTCATAACACACCTATATTTCTACAATAGATTAGCACATCTGTACTTACTTTATATGTACACACTATCGTGCTTTGTTGTCATCTTCTTCTGTTCGTTTTTTAAGATGATAGAGGAGGACTGAGTAGTTAATATAAGGGCCGTTAGTTTACTAAACAGCCACAATTATTAATAATGTATTGTACCTTATGAAGCATATTAGTTATTAATTAGCATTATATTGCTTGTACTTTCTCAGAATGTCATTGTTGAGCTGAGGACTTACCTTACGAGTTCTAGATTGTGTACTTACCCTCGGAATACCAGAGCATATGTCCTGGATCGTCATGTAGTTTAACTTTACTATGTACTTATGTCATTACATGTCAAAGAATGTACTATTTAAATTTTCCTATCAGATTTGTACATCCATTTTTAAAGACAATATTAGAGTATGCTGTTTAATGATGATTATAGTAACTTGCATACGTATATTGTGTTTACATGCTAACGTGATGTGTGTTGGTGACACCTCCCCGATGTGAATATTTTTTGAGACATATTTATTTTTCTGTTGAGGTATATCCTCACCAGACACTCTATAATTAGCCTATTGTTTGGCAATTTAATTAATTATCAGCGCATAATTCGTGCGTTTTGAGCCGCTTATCGCTTGCTCTTTGATATTGAAAAAAAAATATGTTCCACATTTTTTTTTATCGGGAGGAGGTGGTGATATGTTGCGTGATAAATTCTCGCAACATCGTTTTATTTCAATATCTGTTTTATAACGCAAGGGCAACAACTGCTTGAAATTTATAGTCACTTTTCTCGGTAAGCATTTGTCTTCTCGCGTTGGTATCGAATGCAGTTAACTTTTGAGCTGTGGTCATTTTTGCGCTGGACTGCGCATGACTTGTCTTGTTGTTTGGTCGATCGGTTTCCGCCCACCACTAGTGGGAGTGAGCGATTTGGAATGGCGAAAGAGATGCCTCGTTGAAGAGGGGATCTCCGCTATTTTTGTTCTGTCAGGGATGTGTAGTCCTCTTATGGATATTTCGTTTAGTCGAGATAATACCTCTAGTGTTTTCCCACATGTCGGGAGGCGTGATATTTCTGTGTATTTCATGAAAGCAAGGTAAATTGACTTTTTCATTAACTCTATCGATTTTGGGTCGTGAGCGATTTCGATTCATAGCCTGTCTCCGAAAGTCGTCGTCACGAGATGTTTTTCCCAGCTCACATGTCGCTGCATTGTACTGCATCGGTTGATGCAGGTACCAAGGACCATTACTTGCTACTTTGTTAAATGAACTAGGTTTAGAAAACCTTTATTATCTAGAGGATATTTTTGAGGACATTATTTATACTTCGGCAGACGTGTCTGTCTTGCTGAAGTCAAACTAAGGAGAGTGAACTGATCTCATACATCTGGTTATCTCCTGGCTGTTATAGAAAAGGATGGAGTTTTTCACCTGACTACATTTACAGCACTTTGAAATATAACATGCATCTGACTCATCATTGTAATGCTGTCTACCGTTTATTGCTGTATTGAATGTTGCTGTGATAATGACTGTTTGATGTGCCTACACATTTGCGTAACCATTTTGTCACTGTGGCGTCCACAATAAATAATGAAGAAAAACGTCAACGGCTGTTTCAAGACTCATTGACTTTATACGTCGTGAGTTTACTGACGTCCTATGTGGATTGCCCTGTTATTGTTGCATGAACATTGTTTTGACTGAACACATCTACACACTACACAAAACCAGACATGCGGATGCCATCCATCATCATATGGCATCACGCATCAAGTGTGTTGTTTGTGGTGTCCATCATTGAGCTGTAACACCAGGACTCCAAGCCTGCGCCTATGTCAAGTGGAGCAGCGGACACAGGAAATTGTTAAGTTAAGTTTATTATTAATTTTGTAAATTTCAAGTCTTCAGTTACTTGACTTGTGCGTCTGGATATTTTCTTTTATATATATATATAGGCTATACGTCTTTTAATTAATGTATTTGGTTATTTATTTCTTCCTTGATAAGGTTATTGCCCGGAACTAATAGGGTTTTTTTTATTTATTATTTTTTTAAATTCCATTCTTTCTTCAATAGCATTTTTGCAAATTAATTAACATTATATTTGAACCCTATGATCTGTTATATCTAAAAGTGTACTAAACTTAGTTTATTTTGATACTAGTTCCTTTTAGGACTTGACAATTTTGCTTCGTCATATCTAGACTTCCTTCTGTCTATCACTTCTACAGTGTACTTGAAACTTGTGTTATTTTTATATTAGCTTTTGTTATTAGTTAAATATTCATATATTCATTCCTGTTTGCCCTTGCTGCAGGGTGCACGAGTAGAGCTCTTGTGGTACTTCATTGTCCAGTGTTTTGTTTTTGTTTTGTTCATATTGTGGGGTAGTATTTAATTTCAATTTCTGTATAAGAGTGATTGTGAGTGGTGAGCACAATCCATCTTTCTTCATTGAAGAAATTTGCCTTGTGTCGTCTTTAATAGGTTTTGTGAGACAAATTGCGCTGTAGGGAACCCAATCTGTCCAAGACTTGGGGAGTTGTGAAGCCTCGTGTAATTTGTGGAACAATTGTTGGTGTTAGTTGTTTGTGTTTAGTTTGTTTACTTATTGTCTTGTATAATAGTCTTTCTTTCGTGGTGTTTTTCTTTTGCGATTCTCAGTCCTTTGCTCTGCTATCCGTGTATATAAGTTATTTTACGATATCCTGTTTTTGTTCGTTTGATAGGTGGGGGTGTAAATAGAAGGTCTATTCTTACTTTCTTGGTCTATAACTTCCTCTCCACTGGCCTATCAGTTGTTGTAGTGTCGTGTGTTCTGTCATTATCATTTCAATCATCATCATACCATTTGTGTTAACATAAGCAGACACATTTTATTTTGGTCTATTACAGTTTGTAATGCATACAGACTGATACAAGAGATTGACCCAGTGTGTAGACCCAGTGTGAAGAGTTGTTCAAAATCTGTGGTGTATGACAGACGTTCTTCATAGAAGTAGGGGTATCCATTATAGTTTTCCAGACACCATTTGACTTATCAGGTGGTATACATTTTTTTTCTTCCCTCTCTCCTTAATTGTTTTTTTGGTTGCATCATTTGTTCATAGTTATCATAGTTGATAAATATTGCAGGATGACTAGCCTCTTGGATTTTATCACCAAGGGACAGGCACTTGGTAAATCAGAGGATGAACTTGAATTATGGGCTGAGACTAAATTTGCGGATGCTGAGGAACGGAGGATACGCAATGAGGAAAGAGATCTTAGGAAGTTAGAAATTGAGGCTGACAGGGAAGCAAAGAAGGAAGAAACAAGGAAAGCTGAAATTGAGGCTGAAAGAGAAGCAAAGAAAGAAGAAACAAGGAAAGCTGAAATCGAGGTAGAAGCAAAGAAGGAAGAGACAAGGAAAGCTGAAATTCAAGCGGATAAAGAAATTACTTTGAAGAAACTGGAACTTGAGGCTGCGAGTTCTAGACCAGCTACTAAGGAGTCTACTCGTCCTTTCAAGCTGCGACTTCCATCCTTTGTTGAGGGCGTCGATATGATGGACGTGTATCTAGAAAGGTTTCAACAAGAAGCAGTATCTTGGAAGGTTAAGAAAGAAGATTGGCCAAGTCTGCTCAATAATCTGCTCACCGGAAGAAGTTTACAATGTGTCTTTGCATTGCCAGTAGAGGATCGCATGAATTATGACACAGTGAAAGAGACACTTCTTCGAAGATTTAGACTGACAGCTCAAGGGTACCGTGAAAGATTTAAGGAGGCTATTCCTACAACAAGCAATGACTTTAGTGAGTTTATTGCTGAAATCAAGTTGCTGTTCAATAGGTGGATTGAACTATCAGGTATTGTGAAGGATTTTGATGGGCTAACCGACCTTATGCTACAGGACAAGGTTCTATCGTCTTGCAATCCAGAGTTAGTGGCTTTTTTACAAGAGCGAAAGCCAAAAGATATAAATATTATGTCAGAGCTAGGGCAGCAGTATGTCAATGCGCACCCGGGGAAGCCGATTCACAAGCAGACAGCTGCTGAGACCTTTCCAGCTTGTGTGGCTCAAGACAAAACTGAAAAGAAGCCATACATACATCCTCGGGCCCGCAGCTTAGACAGATATGTTGGGAAAGATGGTGGAAATAGAAGATGGAACGGGGACAGAAGATATTCTCCTAAGAGACAGTACCCTTCTTTTGGGTCAGGCTACAGTAGAAGGGGTTGTTATAAGTGTGGCTCAAGGCGTCATCTATCTTATCAATGTGGGAGGGACCTAGAGAGGCGTCCCTTCAACCCACAAAGAAGTCCATATGCCAGCCCAAAGAAAAATTATAATGGCAGTCCAAAGAGAAGCCCGTACAAGCGCCAAGAGACGGATTCCCACTGCCCCAATTGTAATGAGAAAAGAAACAGTCGAAAAGAGAGCCCAAAGGAAAACACTGAGCATGCAAATTCAGCTACTGTACTTGATACATTTAATAGCGAGGAGTGTGAGGGGTGCAGACCATTGTTCGAGCCTGATGGCAAGCCTATTTTAATATTTGGCCATACTTTGCCTTGCCTTTCATCAGTTGATGGGAATGGCACCTTAACTTTACATAAGGGTTTTGTGGAGAATAAACCTGTATCTGTTTTGAGGGACACGGGGTGTACAACCATTGGCATTAGGAAGACATTTATTAAGGATACGTAAAATATTGGAAAGATGGCAAAATGCATTACATTTGGTGGTAAGGTCGAGTACTATCCATTGGCGATTGTGCAGATCGACACCCCTTTCTTGTCGGGTAGAGTTCGAGTATGCGTCCTTGATTCTCCCATCGCTGATCTCATTATTGGAAATGTTAATGGGGTTCATGATTGCACCAGTCAGGATATTGAGGAGTGGGAAAATGGGCATGATTTGGTTGCTAACGCAGTAATGACGAGGGCTCAGACTAAGGCTGAGGATGCAAATATTATGATATCGCAACCCAATAATATCCCTTGGGTGCCTACGGTTGCTGGAATTACAGCATCGGATTTTGTAGACATGCAGAGGAAAGACATTTCCCTTCTGCCTTTGTTTCAGTGGGCTGAGTCCAAGAACATACGGCATACCAAGTCTGCTCGGTACTGGTTTGAGGTTAGGAACTCCATTCTAATCAGATGCTTTGCAGAGCAACATTCAGTCATTACACAAGTGGTTATTCCAGTGGAACTGAAGAATACAGTGTTAAGGACAGCACATGACATCCCTTTTGCGGGTCACATGGGTATTGCAAGAACTCGCTGTAGAGTGTTGTCCCAGTTTTACTGGCGTGGATACAATAAGGATGTAAAGGTTTACTGTCGGTCGTGTAAAGTGTGTCAGAAGACAAGCCAGAAAGGAAGGACTCCCAAGGCACCGTTAGTAGCAACAGATTTGGCATTTCGCCCTTTTCAGAAAGTTTCTTCCGGCTGAAACGCGATATGCCACTATAGAGAGAGAGTGTTTAGCTATTATTTGGGCTGTTTCCAAACTCTCTAGGTATTTGTTAGGATCTCATTTTGTGCTGGAAACGGACCATTGTCCATTGACTTTTCTTAAGTCATCTAGGTCACTAAATTCACGTTTAACAAGGTGATCGTTGTTGTTACAACAGTACAACTTCACTGTTTTTCCTATTCAGGGTAAATTGAATGTCCTTGCAGATTCATTATCCAGATTATGAACACTTGCTTGTAGTAAATGGGTGTGTTTTTTAAACCACCATTTCTATGTAGTATTTGATACTTGTACATGAGTAATGTTGTGTCAACTGTATTCTGCATGATTTTTATATAAGCTAAGTTCTTATCATATGTTGTGTATCCAGTACAGGGTTATAGAATAGATATTCTCCGGTATAGTAGAATTTGGTGAAATTGATGTAATGTTATCACCTTCAATTTTGTGTGTAATTAGAGATGCATGATTTTTGCCATATGGTTGCTGTTGTATTTTTCTAGCAACTCGGTTCTATTGTAATTTTTTAAATTTTATTTTTGTGTTCTTCAGAATGTTATTATTGATTATTTGTAGATGGCATATTTTCACACTGATGCTATAGATTTTGCCCACATATGTAATCAGAGGTTTTGGATGGTTGGTTTCCTGATATCTACCACCCATCCAGTGAAAAACTATGTTTTTCACTTGGAGAGGGAGGGGTGGATGTCACGAACGGTTTATAGAATGAATGTCAGTACTCATGCTCCGGTGGGAACTAGATATGTTTATGTAAGTTGTGAGTTGAAGTGAGTGAATGTTAAGTTTGCTTGCGGGCATGAATGCATTAGTAGCAGTAAGCGCTAATGTCGAGTTCAAGGGCATGGCTGAGTTGTTGTGAACGAAGTGGCGGGGAAGACTGGTCAGGTGTGAAAAGGGTCATGGGTAAAAAGGTCATTCGAGACAGAGATTAGAGCGAGGCGAGATTACGTGGAGAGTGAAGGCGAAATGGTTGAAGGAAAATAGGAAATATATTAAGATATTGTGAAATTCTTTCCATGAGATGCTGTTCTAATTATGCACATCATATATTGTGCTTTTCTTATGTGATGATTTATGGCCAAAGCGGCAGTCTGCCTGTGTTATTGTGTTATACTCAAGTTTGTAACATAAAGTCGTCGGATATCGTATCTACGTGTTGGAGTTTAGTGAGTTAACAATTAGCTGTGAAAAACGAGCCATGTTTGTCGCTCCATGTGTATGTAATACATATTTGTCAATGTGTACACACAGCAAGCACTTGACATATATATATATATATATATATATATATATATATATATATATATTATAAATACCACTGATTAACTCAGCTGTGGGGGCTTAACGAGCTAGAATAAACCATTGCTAAATTCTTCATAAAAGTTTCGGCAGATTATAGAATTAACGTGCTCAGCGCCAGCCAGCATTGTTTTCGCTTATCTGAATATCTGATGAAGACTCCCATGTGATAGAAGCTTTACTACGCTTCTATCGACATTTCTGCAAAGAGTAATTTTATGTAAAGATAGACTCCATCGAAGCCTATAATAGATACTCTAGAGTTTTGGCCACTGTTGGACCACTACTGCAAAGCAGGTGATGCAATACCGTCACAATTTGATTTCTGTACTGCTTACCTCATGATAATATGTCAGCAATATTTGTTTTCTGTACTGCTTACCTCATGATAATATGTCAGCAATATTTGATTTATGTACTGCTTTCTTCATGATAATTGTCGTAGATTTTAGATAGGGGAATTAAGACTTGGGTTGGTCCCTTCTGAATAGATTAGAATAAGTGATAGCCACAGTGAGAGATAATAATAGAAATAGATTTCCACGAGTGAGATGGTAGAAATTTATAGAGGCTGTCCCTGAAATCGAGAATCTTCTCTCTTTCAGCATATCTTATACAACAGATCTAGAAGAGTCAGACAGTCTATAAAATATATATATATATATATATATATATATATATATATATATATATATATATATATATATATATATATATATATATATATATACCACTCACGTGCACACACAACAAGTGACGACAGTTAGACGCACAGACGTGGAAAAAACTATAACAATGATTATATAGATATTTTGGAACGAGCTGACCGACACGCTGATTAAGTTCAAGTGAATTTTAATTATAATAATAAAATTCCATCACAACACATAAAATTACATCAAACATATACAAATAGTCATAAGTCAATGAATTGCTATAAGAATGATAGACCCATTGGTGTGGTAAAGTGGGATGATATAAATATTTATAGGGGACTTAGTGTACTGACTGAGATCAGCTGTGAAGGTATCTGTATCTAATAGGTGTAGTGTTTTACAGATAACCTTACTTGCTACCACATTTATACCTCAGTCAGAATTATTCTGGAATATTGTGATGACTACGTTGAATGTCTAGGGTATGTATATGATGAAGTGTAAGTCACAACAACAACAGACAGATAAACAATTTAATTTATTCCACCACACTTGACAACACTGTGACACTCACACACATTTAACACTCTATAAGACTATCTTAAATGAGTCACTGGTAAAGTTTCAAATATATATGTATTAATTACTTTCACTAATATATATCCCGATTCAACTACAAAGTGAACCAGGAATCACAATCAAATGTAATCACAATTTATATGTACAGAATTTATAAATATGAACCTTGTAGTGACATATTTTATTAATATTATACTATGTGTGTCAGTTGTGTAGTAGTACTATGAGGTAATACTGGGTTTGTTTTTCAAGCTATGTTGTTATTTGTCATCATGACTTCAAGTGTTTGTTTCTCCTGGAAATAGTATGGGGAAAAAGTCACAGTTCCTATCAATTTACGCAATGTATTTTCCCTCTGATTTATTATACTGTCAATTTTAGACGGGGACACATAATGTTGAGCTCCTCTCGCCACAGAAGCTTATCTGTCGTGATGGCGGCAGGAAAAGACTCCTCTGCTCGATAGCTTCCCTGCTCTGGAGACACCTCACTGGTCACTATCTGGACCCAGGAGTAAGCTGTCAGCCTCTAGCTTCAGCAAAGCTCAGACCAGGTGCTGCTCAATAACTTTAGGACCACGGTCCCTGAAACAAGAAGGTTGTAC
Source organism: Oreohelix idahoensis (assembly GCA_024509875.1). Taxonomy (NCBI): domain Eukaryota; kingdom Metazoa; phylum Mollusca; class Gastropoda; order Stylommatophora; family Oreohelicidae; genus Oreohelix; species Oreohelix idahoensis. The sequence continues at coordinate 138,680 of JAMPIV010018042.1, read as the reverse complement.
CTCCTATTTCATAACTAATTTATAATCTATTTCCAGACTGAACACAATACATAACAAACACTGAGTTCAGAGCGGTAGGCCAACTGCTATCTTCATCTGAAACAATTTACACCAGTATACTCCTCCCTAATGGTTACTACGCCTCTGCAATTCCAGCATTAGTTCCTTCTAGTCAATAAGATAGGTGTCAGTGTACTGTCAGGCAATTCCATGCAATTTTACTTTTCTCAGACACGTTCTGTTCAGGTTGGAGCAATATCTAGGCTTTGCCTCATGTTTGCTACTGAACTACACACATATACAGACATAAATTATCAATTTACATTCAATTTTCATTAAAAGGATATCAAATATTTCAAGCTTACCACAATTCATGGAATAATACACAATTACGTTGACTGGCAATGAATATGGCACAAAATCCGACCTGCCGCTGTCTCAGGCTTTTATTTAGAAAAATATAAGCTGAATCTCAACGCACTGTTGCTTTAGAAAGTTTATTTGAAAATGTGGTGCTGAACTGACGCTTCTAATTGCCTATATTGGCGGGTCTAACCAATCGTGCCATGTTTACACAGCTTTTCAAAAAAGTACCTCTACTACTGTTCCCCCTGACAACAAAAAAAAAATTAGTATTTGTAGCCCGACTAATCGTGTTTAGCCTTACATTTACTTCTATCCAATCAAATAGGATTTAACATGGGGACCTATTTCCCGTACAATGGTGGTTTCAAAATCTGTCACTGAGCGATTCTGATTTTGGTGTTGTCTGACATCCTCACTATTTCTTTTGGCTATAATTTGTTAATTCCTAGACTATTTGCGTAACACTTAACATATTATTTGTCAGCAAGTCCTAAGGAACCCAAATATATAATTTTTATGGGGCCAAGGGGCTGCGTTCAAAATATGTATTTTCTAGGATAGTCGTGTAGTTGTTTTTTTGTTTTTTGTTTTTAGAACCGCCACCTGTCCTGCTGTACTGTCAGACTAATGTCAGGATTTTAGACATAAAACAGTAGAATGTCATGTTTCCTAATAAGCGTTTTGTAAGTTTTTTAAACCTAACTCTCGTATGGGTAGTGTTTTTTATCACTGTCGATTTGAAAAAAGCTAGTGCCTGTGGCCTTACACGCGTGATGGTAGTAATTGTATAGCGAGACGCGTGTTAGTGTTGCATGCGTTCCGGCTTTCAGCCCTCCCTTCTCTCTATCCTAATTCCATCTGTCTTTCGTTTATGGTAACGTAATGTATAAAATGACATGAATGGAATTTTAAATATAGGCCAGCTTGCGTATCTCAAAGTTTTTCTTAGAAATGCAGTACACGTTTTATTGTGTTGTGGAAACGCGTGTATGCTGCAGTAGGCTTTTACTATCAACGTGAAACGTTACAATTTGCAGACGAAGTAGAAAACAAGGGGGGTTTCGAGTACAGTCATTGTGACAGCACTGTTCTTTACCATTCTTCTTTCCTTTTATTGAATTTATTCGTTAGGCTTTACATTTACCTTTTAATTTATATATGTGGATTAGAATTTCTTACGACAATTGGTATGATCTTTTCCCTCGATGTATAGCCCACAGTCCTGTTAGAAGAAAAGTGATAGCCCCAAAGAGTCGCGGATACATATGCTTTAGTCTAAGATTTCCCTTTAAAAGTATGAACAGACTTTGATACTCTAATCTATCCTAAGGAAAATATTGTTAGCAACAAAAACTTGCATAAAGAAATTTAAGACAGCAAAATGGGTGCCAAAATACAACAATAAAGGAATCACTCTGTCCTGCATTCACTCTATTCAGTCAGCCGTGATCACTAGCTTGCATTCGTACTTACAGCTTTGGTAGCAACTTCTGGAAAAACAATTTTTAGGACATGCACGTACAGAATCTCCAGGGTTAGTCATTGGCCAAGGGAACCCCAGCTCCACAAAGATAGGTTGAATTCACTACCTCAGGGAACGTTTTCTTGGTTAGTCTTATTTTAGGATATCTGTTTCTGTCACATTAAAATTGTCCAGACACGAACGTTAACAGCGAGCAAAGTGTCAATAGCTTAGATTTCTAGTAATTAGGAATGTCAGGTGGGTGTCTTCTCTCAGTATATGACTTTATTTGGTCACACCACCACTAGTCAGAACTTTGTCGGAATGTTATTGATAGTAATATTTTACTTGCCACAAGGGCTGAAATGTACTTGAGGTTTTTCTCAGGAAGAATTAAAACTGGCTCGATGGGCCCATTACTTCATTTAATCTTAAAGTTCATGTAATGGAGACTCTGTCGTTCTGGATGCCAACGCAATGCCAGACAGGTTTTACTTTATACATCCAAGTCTTTGAGAAAAAAAAGTTTATGTTCTTCACAGATATTTCTCCATACTAAAACTGTTGGTAAAGTTGGGCTACCCCAGTTTCACTGAATAAAAAGAAAACAACATATAAAATACTTATACATACTATTCCTCGGTTATAACTTACATTATAAACTGCAAGCGGAGAGCTTGACTTATCGTTTAAAATCTCCCGTGAAACAAGTTATCTTTATAAAAGCAATCATCATGAATTAGAAATACATACGTATTTCGTCAATACTCAATGATGAATCAGTGCAGTTATAAGTTAGTTTAAAATATTCTAGACTGATTACTAGAAATTTAATAAATTTTATTTATAGCTGCATGAGTTTAAGCTAGAAATTATAATTTATTTTGCTATCCACTGAAACACGTCAGCTAGAGAATATAACAGACTTATAAATTTAATTTCTTCTGCACAGAAATCTAGCTAGTGAAATTAAATAAGCGATTATCATTGAATCACTCAACACTACTAGATATATAATATATTTACCTCAAAACAGAACTACTAAGAACTAAATCCACTTCGACCAACTAAATGATGCTTCTATCAACAGAGATCTTTAGGAATCGAACGCTAGATTGTTCTAGTCTTGACTGTGGAGTACTGAGTGAATGAAGTCTAAAACTCTGGTTTATATCTTAAACAGACAAAGGACGCGCGCTATTTTCAAAACCCCCGTCTCCCCCTCTCCTGTTAACACTTAACATACTTAGATGCTGGCCATAACTGCCAAAACGCGTCTTCACACCTCACGCCGACATGTCTCATTTCTGAGCGATGCAGATGGCAGTTTCCACATCTAACGCCGAGAAACTTAGCCGAAGAAAACTCTTGTCAGATGAAAATGTAGACAAATGTCTGCTCTCTATGTCTGACTAGACGAATTCTCACACTATTTCGTCTCGTCCAGGGACTGACATATTACGCAATAAAATGCGTTACTAGTATGAGAAAGAAACGGCAAAGTCAGAATGGGAAAGTAATATTTTGTCGCAAACGGACGAATGCGAAAAACAGGAAAAGGATAAAAGAGCGATAATAAAGTAGAGGACACGGGTAGAAAAGAAAAGAATATAGAAAATTTATTAATCATAAATCTCTCTGCGACAATAATATGTCAGCAATATTTGATTTCTGTACTGCTTACCTCATCCATTATTTCTATTTTTTCAGGCCCTTTGTTAGTTTTTTTTGTTTTAAAAATATTATTGTTTTCATGATTTGCATCCTATTCTTCCTAATATCCACCTGTCAAATGCGTTAATTCAATCTTCCATCTTTCTCTCACCTGCTTCTTTATTGTTTACGTGGAAGGATCTCACAAAAATCTTGACAAAGAAAAATCTATGTTGTTGATTACAATTACAGGTAATCTGATCACCTGAGATTACCCCTGTCAGAGAAGAGTTTGAGCTCAGTTTATCTTCCTGACGTTCTGGAGAGGCAAGTCTACCTGGGTCATGACTCAACTTCAGTCTACCTGTTCTTGTTGTGTTTTTTATTTTATTTTGCTTTGTTTTTTGCATTGTCTGCGATTGGAATTAAATACACTACACTTTTTTCGCAATTACTAAACTGGCGCTTCACTCTATGTTTATGTTTAGTCTGCAGCATTGAAAATCAAAATTTTACTTGACATAACTGACTAGTTTACAGAACTCACGAACGCTCCATTGTTGGTTTAGAAATATTTAGTTGCCTATAAAATGTTAATATTCTGTAAAGTTGGGTGTTTCGAACCCAGTACCTTTACCGAGAAAGGCCAACTCTCTAACTACTCTGCCCATCGGCCGCTCAAAAGTACTATAAGTGGAAAGAAAATATCAACGGTTGAACCCAAACAAATCTACAAGAGTGTAAGATAAAGACAGAATACGAAAATTGTTTCAGATCATTACATCTACCTTAGATATGGAGATGGCATTGATCCAATCTTATCTGAACACGTTATCTTCATATTACTAATCTTCTTTGATCCTTAGCGACCGACTTTCAAGCAGTCAGTGGCTATCACGCCTGGTGGCGTCTTGTGGGGCAGCAACAAACAGCTACCACTTTGTTCGGTCGGCGGGCATTTTTTGTACCGTGCCCCAGCTCTGGTTCATTCTTTGCATCTCGGCCTCCCCAGTTCTCCGCCAAGTTGTTTTTCTCTTTCCTTCAGGGGTCCATAGCATAGCTGTTCTTGTGATGGCATCGGGGTCTCTTCTGAGGACGTGGCCAACCCAACTCCAGCGTCTGCCAGTTATGATGGTGTGCATAAAAAAAGGTAAAGGATCCCGTTACATGCCCATTGAGGCATATTGGAAATATGGTGTTAGGCCCATATTTTCTTGACCATCGGCGCACTAGGGGTGATGTGGTCAGCATCACGCCGGCCGCCTTAACCTCAGAAGTTGCTCTGGTACCAAGTTGGGGCTGGGTCGACCCAGGAGCCGTTTACGGCCTAAAAAAATCCCACCTCATCTGGGGATCGAACCATAGACCACTGAGCTTGGACGCCAGTGCACTAACCACTATGCTACTGCGGCTCCCATGGTGTGCATGTCCTCTTGGTTACTCCGAGTAATATTACTAATGGTCTAAGTTAAACACTCTATAAAGAACAACTAAAGCAATCCCACTATCATTTTGGTAAACACGGAAAAGGTGTGCATTGCACCCGAAAAGCTAAACTGAACACCGATTAAAATAACACCTCTTCGTGGTGCATTGTTCAGCGTGTTAGAAATATTCACACAATTGTGTGTGTGTGTAGTGCACTGACCATTGGCCATAAGTCATGATACGTCATACTACAAAGATCCAATGAAATTGAAATGAAATGGTATGGAATGAAATTGAAATGAAATGGTATGGAATAAAATTTAAATGGTATGGAATGAAATTGAAATGAAATGGTATGGAATGAAATTGAAATGAAATGGTATGGAATGAAATTACCAAAGGAAAATTAGTACTGACATCAGGACGTGCTGCAGACAGAGCACAGTATACTATTTCCAGCCATGATTTGGCGGGTTACTAACTCGCATTTAACGAAACACAGTAGAACCTCGATAATCTGAACGTCAGTAATCCGAAACGTCAATAATCAAAACTAGCCAGTATGTTTTTTTAAACGCTGACACCAGAAAGTGAAGAGTGTGTCGGAGCTAAACCTAATGCGTCCTTTGAAATGAGAATTATGATAGAGAAGAATATCTATTTGTAACTCTGACAAGCATTCGGTCAGTTCTTTAGATTGCTTAGTTCCAGCGTGATCGTTTAGTGTTTATATACTTTTATTGCACCTTACTGCAGTATTGCAGTATCTGAAAGGAAGCAGAAATTGTTAACTGTTGGATCAAGATAGAGGTTTTAACATACTTTCAAAAGGAGAAAGCAGGTCTTCGTTAGCCAAGTTTTGAAAGTTTGGAAAGACAGCCATACCAGATATTAAAAACAACAAGTAAAAACGTGAAAGAATTTATTTGAAACTTTATTCAGATGAGCAGGCCTACGAATGCTGAGGAATTCACATCCCCCAAAGACTGCGATGTTTGGCATGTGTAACAAATTGAATGGCGTCCAAATCAACTACTCTTGCTGAAAAGACGGAGAGACCCGGCAGCAAAGAAACGAAAAGAAAAATGAAGTAGTTGAAGTTTTACTAGGTCTGTTGCTAACGAATATAAAATTTATTACGTACAACTCAGTGCTTTTTATTACTATACCTTCGTTTTCTAATCTTCAGAAAAATATTTTTGATACGTTCCAAAATCTGAACAGATCGGAATTTCATACTTCTCCCTGTCCCAGTTCGGATTATCTAGGTTCTAATGTACTTACAAATTAAAATCCAAAGAAATAAAATCCAACACACACAATGAATAATAATAATAATCTACAGCCCTAAAGTCCAAACGGTTCAATTGTATGGCTCCAGAACGTGGACAACAATAAAACGACTACAAAAATTATACATTTATTACACATAAGGGAGGGAAACCCGAGGCCTGTAAACAGTAAATTAATATGAAACAAATATAAAAGTATGTTATCAGGCACTCGCAGGAAATAAAGAAGTAGAACACCAGACAACAGAAAAACAACAGACATGAGTGGCCTACCCAGGATTTGAACACTGGACCTTCCGTGCGACAACCCCGCCTAGCCATGCAAGCGAATCACACTATCCGCCCTGCCAATGATGATGCGTAGATGGCAGGGCGGATAGTGTGATTCGCTTGCATGGCTAGGCGGGGTTGTCGCACGGAAGGTCCAGTGTTCAAATCCTGGGTAGGCCACTCATGTCTGTTGTTTTTCTGTTGTCTGGTGTTCTACTTCTTTATTTCCTGCGAGTGCCTGATAACATACCTTTATATTTGTTTCATATTAATTCAAAAATTATACATGCTGTCATATTTATGAGAAATGGCGGCGGGCGGAACATCACATTCCATCATTTCCGTTTTTAACTCCCATGAATTAAGGAATCATCACTGCAGATGGTCCATTAACATGACGTCTGCACCAAAGCTCATATACTTTTGCAGCGGTAGTTTTGCTGAAGACGCCTTAGTAACGGCAGACAATGAAAAAGAGCTGCAGAAATATTCAAATATACAGTAGTAGTAACAGGAAAGTTCAGAAAATAGATTCGGCCTTAACAGTTAGAAAACCGCAACAGTGGTACAAGGGTTATTTATCTCCCAAGTTAAAATTTGTAATTTCAAACAAAACATTCCTGAATACAGAATGTATGGTGCCCCGATTAAAGAGCACGTATGACATATTTTTCATTGTTTAAAAGCGAGAATACTTAAATACATCATGTTTATTGTAGTAACAGCAGGTCTAATAATAGCTAGCTGGCGTATTCGGTAATCGACCACGGCCTGTGTCAAACTAGAGAAGTCCAGTAAACAAGGTTGGGAACCTCTGGTGTAGAAAAGCCTGATCCCCTTCATTCTTTAAGACCTCTGATGAGCGATTCAGGGGTTTCCCAAAGGTGGATCGAGAGGGTCACGAGGTATACTGCTAAATTTAGATTCAAGATCTCAATAAAATAGAGTACCCAAACGCTGGTCTCTTGCGGCTTTCGAAACATGGTTGTGTCACGCTCGAGTCTGCCAACTGTAAATGGATACCTTACTTTCTTCTTGAGTTAGGAAAGGCATAGGCAGCGAGGAGGAGAACTGATCACCCCACCTCTCGAAACTGGACGTAGTATAGTGAAGTCTCTAACATTTCACGCCCCTACAACAGTACTAACTATGGAACTATAGCACGTTTCACTAGCTTTGCCCAACTTCAAAATGCTATATCTCAGCGAATATATAACGCATATAAGTGAAATTTTGTGTGTGAATTTGAAATGGTATAGACCCTATGAATTAAATTTTTCATTAAAATGCGGCCATTGGTTTCAATTTTCGTTTCTTTGCGATATAATATAAAATCCTACTTGCCAACACACATCACACGCACACATATTGAAATGTCTACAGTAAATTATACGACCTCATTTGCACATTTTTGGTTTATCAAGCAATTGGCATGATTTTTGAGTGAAATTGCGTGAAATCGCACTTCTTGAACATAAAACAGTTTATATCCGGTGCAACGCACACATTGTCAATCAGAGGTGTGTCTACAAAAATTATTGTGTGGTTAAGAAGGAAAAATGAGTCTGCGAGTACATTTTATGACATTACAGCAAATCACAAATAGGATTTTTAAGTATTTCTGCAATGAAGCTACTCGAGGAAAACTATATCATTCTATTTCAAACCCACAAAAGAGGACTATTCACGCCTTGGGGATAAGCAAACGATCATTGCACCGCTGGATAGCGACATCTGAAATGTCTAATTCCAGTGTTTTACACACGAAAATTAGGCCAAGAGTGGTGGATAATTTTGACAGAGAATTGATCCGCAGAGAAATTTGCAATATGTTTCACAATAATGAGGCAGTGACTTTAAGGAAATTGAAAATTTGGTTAAGAAAGAATAATGACATTGATATTTCCAAATCTACGCTATGGAGGACTATTAGGAGTTTGGGATTCACTTTTAGAAAATATGTTGGTGGTAGAAACCTTATTTGTGAGAAGCCTCATATAGTTGCAATGAGAAGCAAATATTTACGCGAGGTCAGAGAAATGAGAAGAGATTGTTATGATTTTGTGTATTTAGATGAAACTTGGATCAATGCGCACCACAGTAATGAACGAGAATGGCAATCATCTGATGGAACAACTACCAAGCAGCAAAGGACAGCGCCTAATAATTGCACATCCAGGAAGCAGCCATCATGGGCTTCTAAATAATACTGAACTCATATTTGTTTCAAAATCCACAGATAATAGGGATTACCATGCAGAGATGAATGGCAAGATATTTCAAGATTGGATTGTGAATCATGTACTTCCTTCCTTGGATAGACCGTGGTGTTTGATAATGGACAATGCCTCATATCACAACGTTGTGGCACCAGAAGATAAAGTTTCTAATTCACCAAGTATTAAAGATGTAATAAAGATTTGGCTGACCATAAACAACATTCCATTCAACGAAATGTCCATGAACCTGAATTACTTGGAATTGTAAAAAAAGACACAGCATACAAAGATATTTCACATAGACAAGGCAATCCATCAACATGGTCACAGATGTTTAAGATTACCTCCTTACCATTCTCACTTAAACCCAATAGAATTAGTATGGGCTAAAATTAAGGAACAGGTAGCAACAGAAAATAGAACGTTCAAATTAAAAGATGTTGAAATACTTATAAAAGCCGCCATCTCCAATATAGCCAGGGATTATTGGAAGAAAAGTGAGAACCATGTGTTACAAGAGGAAGAGGAATATTGGAAGAATGATGGTTTGTCCTTCATTCAGCCGAGATTGATTTTCAATTTCTCAGAGACATCTGATTATGATTCGGATGAAGTTTAATTTCTTTAAAGATGACCTTACCGTTATTTACAAGCACATTAGAGGAGCAACGTTCCATTATGATATTTATGAACCGCAAAGAGATGATACCCATTGAAATAATTAGATCAAGGAAGGTCCAGTTTGGTAGCGCATTAAATGTCAATGACAAACAATGTCACGAGTATTTCGCATGCAGATCATTTAAGAAATCATCTTCAACACGTATTCAATTGCAAACGTGATGGCCACATTATTGTAATAGTAGACACGCCTATGCCTAATCAATTCACAGAATATGTGCATGAAGTGGTAAAATTTCTTTCTTCGATACACAATAATTAGTATGCCGACAAAGATCAAAGGATTTCATCCGTTAATGGGAACTGGACAAGATGCACAGATATAAAGTATATATTTGTTGGGTCTAACCCAATATAACATCGTATGCTAAAAATTGCATTAATACGTTAGACGGTTAATCAGATAATTACATTTGAAGTTGGGCAAAGCTAGTGAAACGTGCTATACCTTTTTACCTAAATGAACTGCGTCATTAAATCTCTCGAGTTTCACTAAATATGGTGCGTCGCACTTCTTAACACAGGCTGTAAACGTTTGGCCTAAAAGATTCGCTGTCGCCGATCATATTTACGAAGCATTGCCACAGGCGCAATAATTCTCTCACATCGCATTACAGGAATATGATAATAACATTTGAAAATATGGAGTTGCCTAGGGGTAGACTCGCGTTTTTCTTCCTTCCTCGCTTACACTCTGCCTATCTCTCTCTCACTGTCTCTCTTGTTCTCGTTTCAAAGTTTTTAATGTAAATGTCATTAATTAACTAATTCATTCATTTATTTATTCATTCATTCATTCACTAATTCAATATATCATTCATTTACCGATCCATTCACTAATTCATTCATTTATTCTCTAATCCACTAAGTCATTCATTTATTTTAGAATTCACTAATTCCCATATTCATCTATTTATTTACTATTTCATTCATTCATTCATTCATTCATTCATTCATTCATTCATTCATTCATTCATTCATTCATTCATTCATTCATTCATTCATTCATTCATTAATTCATTCATTCATTCATTCATTCACTAATTCATTTCTTCATTTACTAATTCCTTTGTTTATTCATTCAGCAATTCACTAAATCATTAACTGAGTCATTCACTAATGCATTCATTTTTTCACTGATATTTCATTCATTCATTCATTCATTCATTCATTCATTCATTCATTCATTCATTCACTAGTTCATTCATTTATTCATTAATTCCTTTAATAAGTCATTCATTAATTCCCTCATTCATTAATTTATTCACTTATTAATTTATTCATTCATTATTTCATTAATTCATTTATTCTTTCATTCATTTATTTATTCACTTGTTCAATTATACATTCACTTATTCATTCACTAATTATTTTCATTTACTAATTCCCTCATTCATTCATTCCCTAATTTATAAATTCACGCACTAATTAATTAATTAATTCATTAATAATTCAATCGTGCACTAATAATTCATTCATTCATTTACTCATTCTTTAATTTCTTCCCTTACTCATTCATGCATTCATTCACTAATAAATTAATTAACTCATTCACTTGCTGATTCATTCTCTAACTCATTCACTAATTCATTTTGTAAATCATTCGTTCATTCACTAATTCAATCAATGATTCATTCATTCACTAATCCCTTACCTAATTGATTCATTCGTTCACGAATCTATTCATCATTTCGGTCATTCATTAATTCATTCATTTACTTACTAGTTTATTAATTCATTAAATAATTCATTCATTTATTCTCTAATTCACTAATTCATTTACTCTTGAATTAATTAATTTATTTATTAATTGTCTAATCCACTAAGTCAATCATTTATTTTCGAATTCATTAATTCCTCAATTCATCCATTCCTTTACTATTTAATTCATTCATCCATGAATTCATTCACTAATTCATTTATTCATTCATTCATTCACTAAGTCATTCATTCATTAATAATTTATTCGTGCACTAATAATGCATTCATTCATTTTTTCCCTCACTCATTATTTATTCCCTCACTCATTCATTATTCATAGATTCACTAATGTATTCGTTAATTAATTCATTTATTCACTAGTTCATTCACTCATTCATTCAATCATTCATGTATTTATTCATTTAATCACTTATTCATTCACTCACTAATTCATTCATTAATCCATTCTCTCATTCATTCAACACCCTTCAGCTTCCTAAAAAGCAAAGGCCTTCCACAAACATGTCATTAGTCGTCCATCAGCTGAAATGTGTTTCCATGTCTTCATCATCATTTTCCTCTATGACTCCAGTTGTCTTCTCCATCCGTTTTTCAAGCTACCTCTGGTACTGTTATACGTGCGCCATGCAAAATTTACGCCCCATATGTCACATAAGTCTGGGTCGATCTCTTGTCTTCTCCAGCCGTTTTCGGTTACATTTTGTTGTGCGTACTGATTACCTGAAATTTCCGTGGTTGGCACATTTCTTTCACTGCTATCAAGCAAATATTTAGTATTTTCATATCACCTTACACTCCTTTCATTAATAGCGTCGTGTTTGTTTGCCCGCTTGACCTTGTTAAGAGTAGGCGGATGATGCAACATTAATCGACAATCCTGTGATATATATTCTCGTATACCAGACCGCATGTTTCACATGAAAAATCGCCCAGCGAATTTGTTTAATCGCTGATAAGGCGAGTGTGACTTTTTCGTCAAGATGGTAATACGACGAATTATGTTTACCTGGGAGTGCCAGGCGATACATTATCAACCTGCTGGCAAGCATTCGGCAGACTCGACATGACATAATCGCTTCCTGTAAGACTCATTACAAAGATATTACTTGAGATAAAAGCAAGAAGTTATTTGTAATCACTGACGAGAAAAGTATGGAAATCTCACTTCCATATTTGGAAGACATGACCTTTACATTAACGCAAGAAATTTCCTAGTGGAAATATTTTGAATTACCACACCAAAACACACAGGTTTTGAAACGATTGGAGGGCATTCGAAAGATAGGAAGAACAAAATTCCTAATTGGGCCCTACCTAAATTGTAACAAAGTACTGCGGTAAAAAATTGGATAGTTCACTTGGCAGCTTTTACGTGTAATATAACTTGACACTTTAGTTAGTTTAGAACATAGTTATTTTTCACCTCGCGCCAAGAAGACAACTAGACGTTGCCAGAGTTAAGAATAGCAGCAGATTTCATTTACCAGACCGGACCTTTTTTGAGCATCTTGAGGACTTACAGCCCAGGAAAACTGTACCATTTGAACACGGAAAACCAGATTCTGAGGAAACTGTAACAAAGTCAAAGTGGGAACTTATTGCTAAAATAACAACACCCCAGACCACGTGTAAGAGGCATCGTCAAGCTGCCTTAAACTATTTCTCTGAGCCAGCAGTCTGTGAGCCTAAAGATTGGCGTAAGTTGTACATTTTAAATTCTATATTTTGCATTATTAACCTGTGAACTATCATGTATATATTGACATGTGAATATTAATATGTAAAAATTGTTAGTGGATGTCTAAGTCATACGAGGCTGGCAACCTCAGCATATAGAATGATGATTTCATGAACCACTACCTGCAAGGACTGGTGACTGCTTTATTCGAGATTCTTATAGAGAACTAAAAGCATAGGTAGCCCCAAGTTCCATATGGAGCTGGAAGTGAATGATGAAAGAAATGATGTACATACTTATTAGATTATTAACATTTTCAGCCAATGTAAAGTTAAACATAAATCTATTCAATTTAAATGTAAAGAAAAATTTCGCTCAATGGGATTAAGATTAATTCTCATCGAGTGTAAAGTTCTGAGATAGATGGGATGGTGGAATGGGAAGAGGAGGACACATAAGTATGTGTCAGAAAACGTAATACTCAAGAGAGTATTTGTTCTCTTCTTTTATGATACTAGTTCGTGGTACCAGTTGAGCGTACTATCTCTGGAACAAGTGAGGTTATAAGTGGCCTGAAGTCGGCGCTACTCCATTATCAGACGGGTCTTAGAGACGCGGGACCAGCTTGGTAGTTACTCCATGACACTTCTTGGAACATGCTACAATTTTCAAACTTGGCCAGTGACGAGTGTGAATCAGGCATCCATCTACAATGAACCAGAACAGACAAACTCATTGGCAGCTAAGTAGAAACGTAAATGCTGCCAAGTGAACTATCCAATTTTTTTACGCCATGACATCACCCAGTGATGATAACTTTTTCTATAAGGAATTATTCTTTTTTATAACTGTTAAAACATAATTGATTATTAAATTTCTTACTTGTATAAAGACAAATCTAAAGTTGATTTAATCATTTTGAATGTACTACATTCGTTTGTCTCAGACAATTTCTTAAATACACTTAAACAGAGTCATATAATAATAAGAAGAATTTCGCTGACTTAACTCAGCTGGGAGCTTGAACGAGCTAACGAATTATAAGAAAACCCTATCCTTCACAAAATTGACGGCAGATACTAGAGTTAACATTTTCTCAACCTCATGCAGGATTGTTCTCACTTTTCTGAATATCTTGTGAAAACTACCTTGAGGTAGAAGCATCGTTATCCTTCTACCTACAACTCTGCCAAGAGTAATCTTGTGCGAATGTAGACACCTTTGAAGACTCACATTAGTTACACTCGAGTTTTGGCCACTGTTGGACCACTACCGCAGAGCTAAGGGGAGGAAACCCGTGAGACCATATAATTACTGAACAGTTTTACAACACGCCCTTTCATTCGTAGATAAATTCCCTCCTACAATGCCCACCCTCTCCATCTCGCATTCATTCGCGTATATACAAATTCCGCCCACAGATGCTCTTGCTGAGCTGGAGCCAATAATCATTGGTACAATATATATATATATATATATATATATATATATATATATATATATATATATATATATATATATATATATATATATATATATATATATATATATATATATATATATATATATATATATATATATATATATATATATATATATTCGTTGTTTGAAGTGTCTATAGTATTTTTCTTTAACCTGTCGATATTTCTTGTTGCCTATTTGTAATTGTGGCTGACGAAAGGTGAAACCCGAAACGTCATGTGTTTCCTGTGTACCGTTAATTTGTAAAACTGATTCAATACCGTTTTATTTGTTAATATATGTACTCGGTACTCTGCCTCAGAAGCTAAAGACGAGTTCTACGAGAATATAGCAGCAGTCATCAAAAGCACATCTAGGCAAGAACAACTTGTTCTCCTTGGTGACTGAAATGCTGGAGTGGGTGCCGATAATGTTTCATGGCCTTCATGTCTGGGCAGGTTTGGTATTGGCAAGATGAATGAAAATGGACAACGGATCTTCGAGTTGTGTGTCCATCATAACGTCTGCATGACCAATACCTACTTCCATACAAAACCCAAGCATGAGGTGTCATGGAGACACCCACGATCCAAGAACTGGCACCAGCTATATCTGATTCTTGTCAGAAGGCCACATCTCAGGTCTGTGTGCACAACCAAGAAAACTCCATCGTGTCAGACATGAAGGGAAACCACGCATCGATACCAGCAAGATGTCAGACCCTGTCATGATCGCTCAATTTACCATGACATTCAAGAAAGTGCTTAATAGCGCACATCATGGTCATACTGTAACAGAGAACTGGGAGCACCTACGGAACACCATTCAAAGTACTGCACTTGCCACCTTTAATAAGAAGACAGCGAAGTCAAATGACTGGTTTGATGCTTCATCAGATGTGATGGCACCTGTCATTGAAGCTAAGCGCAGTGCTGTGATTGAATACAGACGTGCTAGAACCCTACAGATCCTGAAGGCTACGAGAAGCAGAGTCCAACAAACTGCTCGACGTTGTACCAATGATTATTGGCTCCAGCTCAGCAAGAACATCCAGACCAGAGCAAACAGGCAAGACTAGACAAATGTACGACGGTATCAAGAATGCCCTTGGTCCCACGAAAGAGTAATATGGCACAGCTAAAAAACCATCAGTGGAGAAAAGCTAACCGACAGCGGTTAACAGATGGAGAGGTGGGTCGAGCACTACTCTGAGCTTAACGCTAGAGAAAATACCGTCACGCCTGCAGCCCTTGACGCTGTCAAATGCCTGCCAATTATAAAGGAACTGGATGCTGAACCACTCTTCTCTCAGTTCCCAGCAAAATACTAGGCAGGATAATTATACTGAGAATTTCAAAAGCAGTAGACCACAAACTGAGGAAAGAACAAGCAGGATTTAGAAAGAACAGAAGATGAGTAGATCATATATCCACTCTCATGAACATTATAGAGCAGTGCTCAGAATGGCAAAGACAGCTGTACATTAATTTCATTCATTTTGAAAAGGCTTTTGACAGCATACATAGGGACAGTTTATGGAAAATACTAAGGGCTTATGGAATTCCAAGCTGCATAGTGTCAATCATAAAAAGCCTCTTTGCCAACTGTACGTGTAGTGTTGGGCAGAGCAACCTAACCTTTGAGGTGAAGACAGGAGTACGACAGGGATGCCCCTTATCAACAACTCTATTTTTAACAGTCATAGATTGGGTGATGTGCCAGACAACAGAGGGCAGTCCAAGAGGAATAAGATGGACTACATTTTCTACATTGGAAGATCTGGAATATGCAGATGACATTGCACTACTAGCACATTCACATCAACACATCCAGGAAAAAACGGATAGACTTAATACGTTTAGCCAGCAGGTGGGCTTGAACATCAATTTAAAGAAGTCAGAGGTCATGACGCTCAATGTGAGCAACCCTGAACCCATATCAGTAAGGAATCAGCAACTGGTACAGACAGACACCTTCACATACCTAGGATGCATAGTAACACCAGACGGTGGGGCAGGCAAAGACATCAACATCAGAACGAATAAGGCAAGAACAGCCTTTTTTTTAGCCTAAACATCTGGAAGTCCTCTCAATACAGCACAAGCACAAAATTAAGATTATATCAGAGCTGTGTGCTTTCTGTGCTTCTCTATGGTGCGGAATGCTGGAGAGTTACAGAGAAGGAAATGTCGAAATTGTCCTCTTTTCACACAACATGCCTAAGAAAAATTCACTGAACCTTTTGGCCGAATACCATCACCAACCAAGATCTGCTTACTCGGAGCAAGCAAGAGGACATGCACACCATCATAGCTGGCAGACGCTGGAGCTGGGTTGGCCATGTCCTCAGAAGAGACCCCGATGCCATCACAAGAACAGCTATGCTTTGGACCCCTGAAGGAAAACGAAAGAGAGGCCGACCAAAAACAACCTGGCGGAGGACTGTGGAGGCTGAGATGCAAAGAATGAACCAGAGTTGGGGCACTGTACGAAGGATGGCCGCCGACCGAGCAAGGTGGAATCAATTTGTTGTTGCCCTCCAAGACAAGATTGCAGTATTTGACGTGCTCAAAATTCTTTGAGATTTCTTGGAGAGAGTACTGCGATCTTGTGTATTCCTAGCATTTACAGTTCTAGCTAAGTGACTTGTTCCGAAGTTTTGTTCACTCTCTTTTTTTCCTTTCGTTTATTATTTACTTTCTTGCTTCGGTATTTCTTTTCGGTTTTTCGATTTTCTTGTATTATCATTGTACTTTTTCCATCTGCTTGAATCGCTCATTTTGTATTGTTTCTTATCATCTATGTTTTTGTAGTACCTATTACTATATGTAATTCTTGTCTTTGTCATCTGTTTGTGGCTGACGAAGGGTAAAACCCGAAACGTCCCTTGTCTCATGTGAACTGTTATTTGTAAAACTGATTCAATACCGTTTTATTAGTTTATAAACTTATATTCCTTACCAGTTTTACAGCAGCCCGTTAATTTATTTACTTATACTAACGAAAACAAATGTGCTGAGTCAGGATGTGGATGTTGCACCAGTTATCACTATACAGAACTATGAATTGGCAGTGGTGCACCACTTCACATACCTAGGATCTACCATCAGCAACAAAATCTCTCTGGACACATAAATTGACAGCAGCATTGGCGAAGCTGCAGCTACTTTTGCCCACCTCACAACGCGTGTTTTGGGAAATTCCGAACTCACAATGAAGACCAAAGCTGCGGTATACGAGGGGCGTTCAGAAAGTAATGCACCACATCGTTTTTCTCAGAAGCTGTTTATTCAAAAAGCATGAAATTTATACATAATATACATGGATATGTCATGTAAACATCGGTATTATTCAACATAATCCCCATTAACTTGTACGGCTTTATGCCAGCGCGAAACAAGTGCATGTATTCCTAGCCCGTACCAGATTTTGTCTTGATCATGTAGCCATTTCTTCGCTGCATAAATCACTCCTTCATCATCTTCAAACCTTGTCCCACGGAGTGCATCTTTAAGTGGACCAAATAGATGAAAATCAGAGGGTGCCAAATCGGGACTATAGGGTGGATGGAGTAGTACAGTCCAACCCAATTTGGTGATTGCTTCCCGTGTTGCCAGACTTGTGTGAGGTCGCGCATTGTCGTGAAGGAGAAGCAGGTCTGCTGGATTCTTGTGTGGTCGAACTCTGCGAAAACGTTGATTGAGTTTTTTCAATGTCTTAATGTAAGCTTGCGAATTGATTGTCTCTCCTCTTAGCATAACGTCCACAAGAATCACACCTTCAATGTCCCAAAAGACAGTGATCATGACCTTTCCAGCTGAAGGAATTGTCTTGAATTTCTTTCTTCGTGGTGATTGCGGATGATGCCACTCCATTGACTGTCTTTTTGTCTCAGGTTCAAAATGATGTGCCCAGGTTTCGTCACCTGTAACGATCTTAGCCAAAAAGTTCTCTCCATCAGCATTGAAACGCTCCAACAATTCAGAAGAAACTGCTTTCCTTTGCAATCGGTGGTCATTTGTGAGACTTTGAGGAACCCATCTTGCGCAAACCTTAGAAAATCCGAGAGGTTTTATAACTGCATTTGCACCACCAATGCTGACTGACAGCTGTAAGGCCAATTGTTGAGTAGTGATTCGTCAATCGGTAAGAATAATGCCCTCAGCGCATTTCAACATTTCTGCGTTGGTGGCTGTGGCAGGACGTCCACAGCTCGGCCGATCAAGGAGTTCCGTATCTCCACTTCCTGATTCTTTGATTCTCTGAACCCAGCAACTGACTGTACTCCTGTCGACTGCAAAACTTCCATACACATCACATAGACGGTTGTGAATATTCACAACAGTTTCCTTCTCTGCAACGAGAAATTCTATCACAATTCGCTGTTTATAACGCAAGTTGCTAACACGCTCCATTTCAACGGTTTACGGCAGCCGTATAATTTGGCCGGTTGCAGTGCAATTTGGTGCACACAAAAAATGGCACATGCCATATTTGAAGTGTGCAAAATTTCATGCTTCTATCTTCATTATTAGCTGAAAAAAAAAACGATGTGGTGCATTACTTTCTGAACGCCCCTCGTATAATGCCTGCGTCACCAGCACACTTCTATATGGCAGCCAGACATGGACAACCTATGCTAAGCAAGAAAGAAGGCTCAATATCTTCCATCTACTGTGACTACGCCACATTCTCGGCATTTCGTGGAAGGACAAAGTGACAAATATCGAGGTGTTGTCACGTGCTGGCCTTTAAAGCATGTATACATTGCTTAGACAACGCAGACTACTCTGGCTTGATCATATCTGCCGCATGGAAGACGGTCGTATCCATAAAGATATCTTCTACGGACAACTGGCAGATGGCAAAAGAACAGTTGAGCGACCGCAGCTGAGGTTCAAAGATGTGTGCAAGAGAGACATGAGAGCGCTGGACGTAAATCCAGTAACCTGGGAGGATGAAACTGCCGATCGCACCAAGTGGCGATGCTATCTACGGTACCACCTCATATTGGGCGAAAATAAGCTCTCACGGCACTCAAAAGAGAGGAGAAAACATCGAAAGGAATACCAGGAAAATAAGCAGCTGAAAACTGTCACCTCAGGGGCGCTTTCCCATTGTCAGATATGACTGAAAGTGCTATTATTATTACTACTGCAGTATAATTGATAATGATGGAAATATTGAAGCTATGATGAAAAGAATTTTGAGCACGTCAATGATACTGTAATCTAACAAATATGATCATAAGATTTGTGCTGTGATGTAACGAAAATTGATGATAATAGTAATGCTACGGCACAACACAACAAAGATTGATACCGACAATAATAACCGGCTACGATAAATATTGAATTAATCAAGACCTTTCAATTCCCCGTACAGCACAGGAAGTCGATAACAACCTTCCAGGCCTTCCTGTAAGTGCCATCCATTTAAGGTCTTTCTGTGACTTCTTCATCTCTGTCATGCTTGTCTTCAGTTCTCTAGTTCTCTTCTCCATGTCTTTTTGGTCTCCATCTATTTTTCTTACTCTCCATATTTCAGAACAAGGACAGCCTGGTAATGCTTGAAATGATTTTCTTAATGTACCCGTATGTCCTATCCAAGCCACGTTTTCTACCTGCATACTGTTACACTGGCGTTTGGCTGGTTCTTTCCATCAGTTCTACATTAGTGATCTTGTCATTAGTTCTACATTAGGGATCTTGTCATTAGTTCTACACTAGTGATCTTGTCATTAGTTCTACATTAGGGATCTTGTCATTAGTTCTACATTAGGGATCTTATCATTAGTTTTACACTAGTGATCTTATCATTAGTTCTACGTTAGTGATCTTGTCATTAGTTCTTCATTAAGGATATTGTCATTAGTTCTACATTAAGGATCTTGTCATTAGTTCTCCATTAGGGATCTTGTCATTAGTTCTACTTTAGTGATCTTGTCATCAGTTCGACGTATGTGATCTTGTCATCAATTCTATATTAGTGATCTTGTCATTATTTCTACATTAGTGATCTTGTCATTACTTCTACATCAGCGATCTTGTCATTATTTCTACGTTAGGGATCTCGTCATCAGTTCTACATTAGTGATCTTGTCATCATTTCCACATTAGCGATCTGTCATTAGTTCTAAATTAGTGATCTTGTCATCAGTTATACATTAGTGATCTTGTCGTCAATTTTTCATTACTGATCTTGTCATCAGTTCTACATTAGTGATCTTGTTATTAGTTCCACATTATTGATTTTGTCATCAGTTCTACATTAGTGATCTTGTCATCAGTTCCACATTAGTGATCTTGTCATCAGTTCCACATTAGTGATTTTGTCATTAGTTCTTCATTAGTGATGTTGTCATTAGTTCTACATTAGGGATATCATCATCAGCACCATATTAGTGATTTTGTCATCAGTTCGACGTGTGTGATCTTGTCATCATTTCCACATCAGTGATCTTGTCATCAGTTCCACATTAGTGATCTTGTCATCAGTTCTACACTAGTGATTTTGTCATCAATTTCACATTACTGATCTTGTCATCAGTTCCACATTAGGGATCTTGTCATGAGTTCTACATTAGTGATTTTGTCTTCAGTTCCACATTAGTGATCTTGTTATTAGTTCCACATTAGTGATCTTGTCATCAGTTCCACATTAGTGATCTTGTCAAATGTTCCACATTAGTGATCTTGTTATTAGTTCCACATTAGTGATCTTGTCATCAGTTCCACATTAAGGATCTTGTCATCAGTTCTACATTAATGATTTTGTCATCAGTTCCACATTAGTGATCTTGTCATCAGTTCTACACTAGTGATCTTGTCATCACTTCCACATTAGTGATCTTGTCATCAGTTCTACACTAGTGATCTTGTCATCACTTCCACATTAGTGATCTTGTCATCAGTTCCACATTAGTGATCTTGTTATTAGTTCCACATTAGTGATCTTGTCATCAGTTCAACATTACTGATCTTGTCATCAGTTCCACATTAGGGATCTTGTCATCAGTTCTACATTAGTGATTTTGTCTTCAGTTCCACATTAGTGATCTTGTCATCAGTTCCACATTAGTGATCTTGTTATTAGTTCCACATTAGTGATCTTGTCATTACTTCTACACTAGTGACCTTGTCATCATTTCCACATTAGTGATCTTGTCATCAGTTCCACATTAGTGATCTTGTTATTAGTTCCACATTAGTGACCTTGTCATCAGTTCCACATTAGTGATCTTGTTATTAGTTCCACATTAGTGATTTTGTCGTCACTTCTACACTAGTGACCTTGTCATCATTTCCACATTAGTGATCTTGTCATCAGTTCCACATTAGTGATCTTGTCATCAGTTTCACATTACTGATCTTGTCATTAGTTCTACACTAGTGATCTTGTCATCAGTTCCACATTAGTGATCTTGTCATCAGTTTCACATTACTGATCTTGTCATTAGTTCTACACTAGTGATCTTGTCATCAGTTCCACATTAGTGATCTTGTCATCAGTTTCACATTACTGATCTTGTCATTAGTTCTACACTAGTGATCTTGTCATCAGTTCCACATTAGTGATCTTGTCATCAGTTTCACATTACTGATCTTGTCATTAGTTCTACACTAGTGATCTTGTCATCAGTTCCACATTAGTGATCTTGTCATCAGTTTCACATTACTGATCTTGTCATTAGTTCTACACTAGTGATCTTGTCATCAGTTCCACATTAGTGATCTTGTCATCAGTTCCACATTAGTGGTCTTGTCATCAGTTTCACATCGCTGATCTTGCCATACCCTTTAAATCCTTCCATTCTGTGCGGGAACTCATTTATATCTTTCTTTTTTTCATTTTTGTTGTTGTCCATGTTTTTGAGCCATACAATAGGAATGAATTGACATTTTATTTAATTAAATAATGGAGGAAACCTTGAGTCCTGTGAACAGTAAATAAATTAGTAAATAAATAAAGGTAATTAACAGGTACTCGTTGGACATAAAGGGTGGCACTAGACAACAGAAAAGAAAATATAAGTGATGGGCTTACCAGGAATCGAACCTAGGACCAACGAAACGGCGAAATCGCCTTGCTGTGACATATTAGTTGAAGATTCTTTTTGTGCTAAATAAATATTGATGTCAAACCTGGTAAAGTAATGTTAAGAACAGTGACGAACATAAACTTAGTCATGAAAGTAGCAAGGACGACTATTAGAAGTGGTTGCCGGTGTGATACGAATCACCTCACCCTTAGTGTGCCGATGGTCAAGAAAATATGGGCCTAACACCATGTTCCCAATATGCCTCAATGGGCGTGTAACGGGATCCTATAGAAGTGAAATTGATGATAAGCTCTCAGTCAAGTGACTCCTGTAGCCTCTGACAGTAGAAACCATATTCCTGGCCATCTTGAGGCGGGAAAGTTGTAACTAGCACAAGAAGTCCAGACGAGTCTCTGGCGCCCAAAATCCAGAATGCTCCGGGTAGATGAGGGTCGTAAGCCTTGGGTAGTTTTGCGTCTAAGAAAAGGAAACCTCTTATTATAAAACACTGTTGCCTTGGAGATAGTCAGGTTAGGGCCAAGGAGGAAAGTTAATCCTAATAAAACAGAAAACATCGCTGCATGTGACAGCTTGTTGCAGGCTTTGTGCAGGGATAGCAGCTGCTGTCGGGCTCCATGCTCCGTAAGAAGCGCAAAGAAAAATTATGATAAATTGTGAGACCCTATTAACAGTTTCCTGGAAACAAACATTGTACCGGATGGGAAAGGGGGGGGGGGGGGGAAGTGACGCATATATCACAACCCATCTGTAAACTACAGCCCAGCGTATCTATTCCCTCAAGAACAGAAGATCCACATAGATCGAAGTAATAAAAGAGACACGGATTTGTAATTACGTCTCTCTGACAAAACACGAGGGAACTAGACCATAAGGGACATGAAAGACATGTCTAGAACTTCAGTGGACTGGCATAACTGGAGCTCGACTGTTAAATAATAGAACGTACAAGAATAGGCATTTGTTAATTGGTAACCAATAAACTCTTCGTATGAGGTCGAGCGTCATTGATTGGTTATTGATCACGTGATTTCACGGATGGAGAATGCGAACATCACAGGGGGATGTATTGGAGGTAATGAAACTTAACAATATCAAGTAGGAGAAAGGGGAGGAAAAAAGGAATCGATGAAACGATGCCGTCTGAGAGGTCAGGAGAATGTAAAGCATTTGAATGTCAGAGAAACAAGGAAGTAATGGGAAATCTGTGGGCGGACTTTTTATATAGGCGAATGAATGCGAGATGGAGAGGGTGGGCATTGTAGGAGGGAATTTATCTAAGAATGAATGGGCGTGTTGTAAAACTGTTCAGTAATTATATGGTCTCACGGGTTGCCTCCCCTTAGCTCTGCAGTTGTGGTCCAACAGTGGCCAAAACGCAAGTGTAACTAAGGTGGGTCTTCAAAGGTGTCTACCTTCGCACCTTGGTAGAGTTGTAGGTAGAAGGATAACGATGCTTCTACCTCAACTCAGTTTTCAAAAGATATTCAGAAAAGCGAGAAAAATCCTTATTATGTATATATATATATATATATATGAAATACAACAACACAGGTGAAGAGCAATAATAAAGCAAAGAAAATACAAAACCAAAAAAACAAAATATCAAGTTAATTAATTCAACAATCAACGAAAATCAAAAGCAGAAAATGGAATAACAAAGCAAGAAGTCTTGCTATGACACACTTCCATAAAAGATCCGGCGAATACAATGGCGTCAGGCAGCAATAATGAAAGTAATAGAATCAGGATTCCACACAACCATTTATTTACTAGAGTACAGAGTAGGAGCATAGACGCTGACAAGGGTGATGGTACCTGCGCTAGTTTGCAGGCGGAGCGTTACAGGCGTTCTAATCCATTTTCACCTGGTTCAACCATTTTAGTTAGCGATTTTTTAAATGCAAAATCAACTCCGTGATCTCTAGTTTTATTATGGTCTTTCCTTTGCCAATAAAATGTGTAGTCTCCCTCGTTCACCATTCCAGAGGATGCCAGGCGCGTTTCCTGAAGTGCAGCTATATCCTTCTGAAGTCGTTTAAGTTCGTCATTAATTATGGCTGACTTCCTGACATCGTTTATGTCTTGTAGGTTTTCGTATAGTCCAGTCAACATAGTCCGGACGATACAACATCCCAGTCTGATAGTTTGTTTTTTTCTATTACTTATTGTTTTGTGATTATTGCTTAGTGCGAAATTTTCTGTCCATAGTTCGGGTTTGACCCTAATCCCCAAGCACCCAATGGGGAAAGCAGACAGTGGCGGAACAACCCCTAATTGACTAGGGGTTGCACTGTTGAAGCGGGCGGTAGCTGTCCAGTGAGATCATCGAACCTCTACCACTGTCAGAAGTAGCCCCTGGCGCCATGCCCCACGCCGATTGGGCAACACGCTTTTAACCGGCAACTTCTGCTTCCCGTGTTTGACGACACCTATAGGGTGAAGCTGGAATGTCCTCTCTAGGGCGCGAGCTTGGGCACAGTTATACGGAGATCAAGCTGTTTCCCATGCAACATGTTCCCCATTGTCCACGCAGCCGGTAGATCCAAAGGAATGGCAGTAGCCGATACAGTTTGGTACCAGCCACGTCGCAGGAGTTGCCAGAATAATGTCCAATCAACATTAGACTGCCTTAGGGACTCCGACTCTGAATTATCCTCAGAGTTTACTCACGAAGCCTTTCCCTTAAACGAAGGGATGCAGTAGTTGTGTCGTTATTATTAATCTTAGTGTGCCAGTCTTAATGTAATCATCAATGTTGGTTATATTACAGTATCAGCGTTATAATCAACATTCATTGAAGCAGGGCATCGAACAATCATAAATATTCATTGAAGCAGGGCATATAACAACCATCAACAATCATTGAAGAAGGATATATGCAATCATCAATATTTATTGAGGAAGAACATATAACAATCATCAACATTCACTGAAGAAGGATATATAACAATCACCAATTTTCACATAATAAGTCGTTCTCTTTTACACATTTTCTATTTCTCTGTTATTATCTATTCACTTCTCATTTTGGAGCACAGAAATCTGTGCCCCAGTCACTGTTTACATTTTCACACTTCGATACGTGTCAGGTCAATGCGTCATTGACCATCCTTATGGATTAATTATAATCGCTTAAGTGATTGCACCAGATTGACTTCAGGCGTGAATTGTTTGTTTACGATTGCGCAACCCACTTCTGTACAGACTGGTCAATCGGGGTGTCGCTTCAGTGTTAATGTAAGCGATTAGGAGTGTCTGATAAGTGATGCAATCACTTCTCTCGAAGTTGCCTGTGATGATAATTACATATAATATCAATCTGGGGAGAAATGTTGCAGTCGTGAGTGTAAACATGGTCCATAATAGACGGAAGCTGGCATACCATATATGGCGATTGTAAACAACACATTTATTTTCGCGTTGTTATGTAGGAATTTTTCGTGAGAGAAGGGATAATATACACCTCTTGCATGCTATTGGCTTGGCATTTGAAATGTAAAAATATAACATTTCTGATCGGAGTCTTGTCATATAGCAGCATTCTGGATGTGTGTCGAATGTGCCTTTTAATTTAGCGCCTTGTCTGTTTACAGCACTGTGAAATTCATCTCGTCAAGAAGACAGCCAGACAAGTCAGAGTAAGGAATAGAATCAAGATTCCACTTTAAAGGACCAGACGACATGTTTGAGCATCTTGTGGACTTGTACCCCAGGAAAACTCTACTTTCATTAATACAGAAAGCCCGGAATCCTAGGAACCTGAACACTAAATCATAGTTGGAGTCTATTGTAAAGTAACACCCCATACCATGTGTAAGAGTCTTCTTAATCAAGTTGCCGGAACTATTTCTCTGAGCCAGAAGTCAGTCGGTATTCCCGAAGAAATTTGGGGTAAGTTGTGCACTCTATAATTCTATATTTTGCATTTATTAACATATGGAAATTGCTATTGGATGTATACGTCATACGAGGCTGGCAACCTCCACATATAGAATGATGATTACATGAACCACCTCTGCAAGAGCTGGAGACTGCTTTTTGCGGGTTTATCTTAGAGAACCAAAAGCAGAGGTAGTCCCAAGTCCCATATGGTGCAGGGAGTGGATGGTGATAGAAATGACGTACATACTTATTTAATTAACCTTTTGAACCAGTGCAAATGTAAATGTAAAGATGTTCAATATAAAGGAAATGTATGTTTTCCGCTTACTGGGATGAATATTAATGCTCAGAGAGGGTAAAGTTCTGAGGCAGATGGGGTGGTGGAATGGAAAGGAGGAGGGTGACACCAGATTTTGTGTCAGGGAACCCAATACACTGGAGGGTATTTGTTTCTCTCTTATTTCATGATACTAGTCGGTGGTATCAATTAGTGTGCTTTCTTTTAAACAAGTGAGTGGTACAAATGGTCTGCAGTCAAAGCTAGACACCTACAGCAGACGGGTCTTAACATATGCTGGACCATTTTCGCAAATACTCCACGAAACTACGAGAAACGTGTTGCAGCCACCAGACTTGACCAGTGACGAGAGTGAACCAGTCCATAACCTGCAAAGAACAAGCATCGGCTGGAGCAGAAACCAACAGACAATCTTACTGGCAGCTAAGTACCCATTCAAAGCTGCCAAGTGAACGCTCTACTAGTGATATTTTTCCAAATCAGACCATCACCTGTGAGGAAATTTTAAAATTCACCCCATCCTTTTTTATTTTATAATTGTTAATGGTAATTGACTATTACACTTTGTTATCTGTAAATATACAAATGAATAGTTGATTTAGTCATTTTGAGTGAACTGCACCAGTATGTGTCAGTCATTTTAAATACTTATAACAGAGCTATTTAAGTAATGTTTTCCTGAGTTAAATAAACTGGGGGCTTGAACGAGCGAAATCCTAACTCATAGAAGGTCAGGAAAGATTTAAAGTTTTCACGGCCTGGATCCTATCAGCCGGAAGTACTTGATTTTTAATTTCCTATGAAGAGACAAAGGAAGCATATAACTAGTGTACACACGCATGCATGTCGTACAAGGCAACTAATCTGAGGTTGTACATGGGATTGGTGACCTCGTCATGTAAACTAAGTTGCCACAGAATCCACCACTGCTAGAGCATATGACTTCTTGGTGCAGGCTTCCTGTCAGACCAGCTACAGTGGGGCTCCATGCTCCGTAAGGAACGCAAAATAAAATGATGATGACGATTACGACCACGACGATGATGACTATGATGATGATGATGATGATGATGACTATGATGAAGATGATGATGAGGATGACTATGATGATGATGATGAAGATGACTATGATGATGATGATGATGACTATGATGATGATGATGATGATGACTATGACGATTACGACGATGACGATGATGATGATGATTACGATAATGATGATGACTAAGACGATGATGATGATGGTGACTACGATAATGATGATATGATGATAATGATGATGATGATGACTGCGACGATGACTAAGACGATGACGATAATGATGACTACGATGATGATGATGACGATGATGATGATGATGACTAAGACGATGATGATGATAATGATGATGACTACGATGATGATGATGACTACGATGATGATGATGACTAAGACGATGATGATGACTAAGACGATGAAGATGATAATGACTACGATGATGATGAAAATGAGGATAATTATGATAATGAAGACTACGATGATGATGAAGGCTACGATGATGATGATGATGATGATGATGACTGCGACAATGATGATGATGACTGAGACGATGATGGTGACTAAGACGATGATGATAATGATGACTAAGATGATGATGATAATGATGACTACGATGATGATGATGATGATGATGGTGATGATGATGACTACGACGACGATGATGATGATGGTGACTGCGACGATGACGATGATGATGCTGATGATGACTATGACGACGATGATGATGACTAAGACGATGGTGATGATGATGATTACGACGATAACGATGATGATGACTACGATGATGATGATGATAATGATGATGATGATAATAATAATGATGATGAAGACTACGATGATGATGACTACGATGATGATGATGATGATGACTAAGACGATGATGATGATGATGACTGTGACGATGATGATGACTAAGAAGGTGATGATGATGATGATGACTAAGACGATGATGATGATGACTAAGACGATGATGATGTTGATGATTATGATGATGATGATTACGACGACGATGATGATGATGGTGACTGCGACGATGACAATGATGATGATGACTAAGACGACGACGGTGATGATGATAATGATGACTACGACGACGATGATGATGATGGTGACTGTGACGTTGACGATGATGATAATAATGATGATGACTCGTCGATGACGATGATGATGATGACTAAGACGATGATGATGATTGCTACGATGACGATGATGATGATGATGATGGTGACTGCGACGATGACGATGATGATGAGTAGTACGACGATGACGATGACTGAGACGACGACGATGATGATGATGATGATGACGACTTCGACGACCATGATGATGATGGTGACTGCGACGATGACGATGGTGATGATAATGACTACGAAGATGACGATGATGATGACTAAGACGACGACGATGATGATGATGATGATGACTAAGACGATGATGATGATGATGACTAAGACGTTGATGACTACGATGATGATGATGATGACCACGACGACGATTATGATGATGGTGACTGCGACGATGATGATGATGAAGATTACGATGATGATGATGATAATGATGATGACACGACGACGATGGTGATGATGACTACGACGACGATGGTGATGATGACTACGACGATGATGATGATGACTACGACGATGACGATGATGACTACGATGATGATGATGACTACAATGATGATGATGATGACTACGACGATGATGATGATGATGTTGACTACGATGATGATGATGATGATGATGATGATGATGATGATGATGATGATGATGATGATGATGATGATGATGATTCCGACGATGATGAGGTTGATGATTACGACGATGATGATGTTGATGATTACGACGATGATGATGATACACTTGTGAAGCTTGTTGTTACCATTTCCAGAGACACTCTGTTCACATAGATGACATATTTCTAAGCACTAGTTAGTCCATCCGCTTTCCATTCCTTTACTGCGATGTTTCGGTTGTTTGTTTTTGTTTTCATTTGACGCGCAAAAATATTTATCTCGGGTCCCCCATATCTGTGTAACATTATCTTTTAGTTTTCTCGTTAACATGGCATGACAGCTGTCTGTGCTGACTCTTTCTCTCTCTTTCTCTCTCTCTCTCTTTCTCTCTCTCTCTCTCTCTCGCTTTCTCTCTGCGTTAAAACTGTAACACCAGGTTACATTCTATTTATTTCGTTTACGTCCCGTTATGCCATCCCGCTATGTCCCGTAATATAAACACAGCCGATTCCCATTTCCCTATCTCTTTATGTCCCGTAATGTAACATACAGAGTGCTATCACAAACTGCGGTATCAGACCCAACCAGATCTTATAACCAGACCTGGATTATCTTACGTACTTATTCTGTATTACTTCCCTCCCTTCACCCTCCTCCCTGGCGGTTATATTGTAGACATCATCATCCTGTGTCATAACCGTCCTAGATTTAACCATCAAAATGCCAGTTCTTCTCTCGTTGGTTTCATCTAAAAATGTTTAGAATTTAGTCCTACCACTCATTCTTCTCTTCTTTCTTCTTTTTCGTCTTGTTTTCTTGTTTCTCCAAATTTTCTTGTTCCTCTTTGTCTTCCCACAGATTATTTTACTCCTCTTTCTCTCATTCCACAGATGACCGAAAGTTTTAGCGCGCACACACACACACAGACACACACACACACGCACGCACGCACTATTTGTGTAGCCTTTCTTCTTCTCTCGTTCTCTGACTTACCAAGGACAGCCGACGAGATGACGTAAGAAATGGCTTGAACGTGTCCAGTTATTCGTCCATTCATCAATACCATCAATATCATCAATTTTCGTTGAGCTTGTTACGGAGCAAGGAGCCACAACTACTACAGCTGGTACCCTTGTAATAAACCTTCACCAAACATTCACATGTTCTTGTAATAAACCTTCACCAAACATTCACATGTTCTTGTAGCTGTCATGTTTATGGTCATTTGTTTTACGTCATCAGTTTGCCAGTCCCATGCACAACCTCATTTTAGTCGCCTTGTACGACATGCTTGAGGCCGAGGTAGCCCTATTATTTCTTTGTCTTTTCGGAGACTAGTGGGGAATTACACTGGGCTGCTCGGCTATTAATCGTGAATAAATTACCATCGTTGTTGACCTGTTTATAAGATGAGTCAGTTGGGTATATTTTTCTGTGCTAATACTACCAGGTCAACTCGTTTGTTCACAACTTTTGCGTGAGTAGATGAGCCACTCATGTCGTCGTAAACATGGACTAATATGGGGTGGGGCATCGTGCTAGCCACCTCACCATGTAAACAAAAATAGCTGCAAACACCACTGTCGCAATACGACATGAAAGATTTGATGTCATCAACATCACCCTTCATGTCTCAAGCAGCATAGACCTATAGACCTAAACAAAGTCTTCCTGTCCTGTGCCATCAGCTCAAGGTCTTCCTCACTACTGTCATGTCTGTCTCCAGTTCTCGTCTCTATGTCTGTCTCCAGTTCTCGTCTCTATGTGTTCTTCCATCTTCCTCTCCATATCTTACGCTGGAGATTCCAGAAAAAAGGACTGCCTTGTAATGTTATCATTAAGTCTCGTCATTGTATGATGTTTATATAGGCTCATTGAAAGGGAAGCAGCTGTAATGGTGGCTTCATGCTCATTAAGGAGAGAACAGATAAATAACGGAAGAAGATCTCTGTCTGATTCCTCTGGTTTTTTTAAAATACATTTACCAAACTTGTCGTATTAAACGCGGAATATACTGATTTCTTCTTCTTCTTATTTTTTTCACCTTATTTGAGCAGACTTTATTGACAACCATTCACGGTACACGCTGCTGGAACATACACACATGCGCACACCATCCTGCAACAAAAAAGGGATATAACAATGCATTACTATGCCCAGCTCAGGAAAGATAATCAGACAAAGTAAGATCAACTTGTCTCTATCATATGCAGCTGATTAGAATATTTCTACAATGCAAATGTTGCTAGACTGGTTTGTATTTCCGTGAGTCATGTTCTACACTGATTAGACAAACGATATGAGAGTTGTTGGTTAGGGAAGAATACAGAAAGTAGTTATTTTTATAAGGTATCTGTATACCGGACGATATCAGCAAAACTGCGTGTAATAATTTGGATATTCTTTAAAATATAAACACGCACGCACACACACACACATAAATATATATATATATATATATATATATATATATATATATATATATATATATATATATATATATATATATATATATATATATATATATATATATATACTCACATATAAATCTGAATACATAAATCGATGTATAAAGAAGAACACCCACACAGATCTTATCAGTAAACACGCTTACCTGAGATATTAAATCGTTAACGATGAAGCAAATCTAGATCAATACACGCGTAAATGGGAAACACGCTGAGGTTGAAGCTTCAAGACAAAAAATCATGGGAAAGAAAAGTACTTCATTGGAACATGAAACAAAAATTAGATCTAACAATCCTAAAGTAATTTCTAAACGCAAACAGAAAAAAAAAAAAAAACCAAGAATACTTCATACGCAACACAAAATGTCCAAGACTGAAGAAAACCTAAGCCACGTGTATGAAAAGTAATTTGTATGACACATGAAAAAAACCGGATACTAAACTTAAAACAAAAACTGATTTCCACACGAGTGCTAACGGGGCTCGAACGGAGATAAAAGAATAGTAACAATGTAACAATATCGTAGGAGGCGACTAAGGAGATTTAGGCATGGGTCCTGCTACCCCATACAGTATACAAGTGAAGCTACAAAAAACTTCAACTAAACGATATAATCAAGTCCAACACAAAAATCATAATCGTCAATTCAAATGTCAAAGCTGTCCTGTAGTAAAGCTCTCAAACATGGAAGCATAAACAACCAGAGCTACAAACTTTCCAAAATGAGTGCTTGCTGTCACGGGATTTCTCCCCTTGCTCTGCAGTGATAGTCCAACAGTGGCCACAATTCGGAGTATCTAATGAGGGTCTTCAAAAGTATCTATTTTTAGCTCAAGATTACTCTTGTCAGAGATCCGAGTTGAAGAATGATGCTTCAATTCTAGGAAGCCTCATAGGAATTTAAGAAATCTAGCACCACAGCTGATATTAGTTTTAGTATCTTCCCAGACCTTCTTTGATGAGAAGAGAGTTTTGCTCGCTTGATGAGCCCTCACCTTATTTAAATCAGTTAAATATTACTTCAATAGCCCTGTTTATGTGTATTTAAAATGACCGAGACATACGAGTGTAGTTCACTCAAAATGATTAAACCAACAATAAATTTGTAATATACAGATAACAAATTTAATAATCAATGATCTTTATCAGGGTTAAAATAAATAAAGTTGTTGATGGAAAAAAAAATTAGTCTTTGTGACGACACGTCTGTACGTGTCCTTTTGTGTGATCTCTCACACCTTCAACCGTCCGGCAGTATCCTTTCTTTTTCTTCTTTTTTCTCACTCATCGCTTTTATTTGGCATAAATCATGCCTTTTCATTCGTAATTTTCACTATTTTGCTCTATGCTGGACATAGCATGATGAAGTCTCTAACATGCCTCTCCCCTATGGCAGTATTTGCTATGGGAGTAATGCGTATCTTATTGTTTCACACTCTACTCTCAGACTGTTGTTACGATTTGCCAGGTTTGGTGACCCGGCCAGCGATAATATTTTATCGCCTAATCCGTCTGAACACCTGTGGTAACGTGTCCGTCAAACATTTGACCCCATTGGGAAAGCGGCGGATCGTGTTGACACAAGCCGGTATTGTGATAAGATGAAAGAAGACCACACGGGCATTCCAGACATCTGTCTGGCGTAGACACGCAGATTATTCTGATAGAGGTGCTCCGGAAGTCTTAGGTAACGATATGCCATCACTGTGTAAAAGGCCACGCGTGTATATTAAATTTAATATTTTCAAATACGCGTGGGATGAGTAATGACTCATTTTCCCCACCCAAACAGTGCTAGATAGATTGGATTGGTTCGCCAGAATCTACTATGATTTGATTGGAACTTTCGGCGGAAACACAGCTGAGATTTGAAACTAAGGATTGTGAGATATAATCTAACAAACTCGAAGTCACTACACAACACAGGCAGACTGCATCGCAGCTTCAACTAAATACCTCCTACAAGCCAGAGGAAAGAGGATAGGACTTACAATTCCACAACTATAAGTACCAGATCGAGTACTGGGCAACTTTGGAATTCACAAGTAAACCCGCCATTTTAATACAAGACTGGAAACTTGGGAACTCTATCACAAGAAGTCATAAGAGGAATTATAGATTTCCAGACCAAGTGTTTCACCCGTCATAAGAGGAATTGCTCAGACTTAAGAGTTTCGAAGAGCGTCAAACTACAGGGCTGTGGGTCCATTCTAAATTTGTGCCAGGAGACGTGTGTATTCCCAAAATTTTGGGGTAAGTGTAAACAAATTATCTACTAATGTAAATTTTACAGTTTTCTTGCTAAGTGGTTATATACGAGGCTGGCAAATTAACCATACGAAAATAGTATATTCATGAACTACTACTGCAATAGCAGGTGATTGTTTCTGACTAGTCGTCGTGCGAGGGCAACCCGACAGCAGAGATGACCTAGACACCGACGGCAGTAGCGACGGGTAATGAGTGATGATTACATCACATGTGCCTATAGTGTATAGAATCATTTTTGTGAGATTTATTTACTTTTTTAATGGTAACTCAGGCAAATCCTTATTCATGCACTCCAGTCGCAATTTCCTAGTTGACACCCAGAAGGATATTGGTGAATTTTCATCCTTTTCCCCGAGTTACATTGTGTGTTCGGGAATTTAATTATTCTGAGAGGTTAACATTCGTGGGTGGAACGCATGAAAATGGGCATGTTAGTTTGCGGAGAACAAATGTACTGAGGCATTTGTTGATTTCTAATTTGTCCCAGTTCGTGGTTACAAGACATCAGACTTAAGTACTGGAGTTCCTACGTCACTAGTGTGAGAGAAGAGTATCATCACCAACCACCTTCAGTGGACGAATTATGTGGAAAAGTGTACTCATCACCAAAAAGAAGTGACGGAAACCACGGCTGCAGGACTCAGCTGGAGTTAAGTTGTGTGTAACAGGCTACAGCAAAAGATACGGACAGTATTATTCACGCCCTACCAAAACCTCAATGAGGACAAATTTAATATAACTTTCACCCTCTTTAATCCTTATTTTAACTTGTTGAACTAATTGACTATTTGTTGTATGTTATTTTAAACTGAACAATAATAGTTGATTCAGTTTATTTGCACGAAAGCAAACGTATGAGCCAATTTTTCTTGATAAATATATATATAAATATAGAGCCATTACTTGTAAGAGGGCATTCGTTGGATTATTCCAACTGGGGGCTTGACGGGCCAGAATCATAACATAACCCCTTCACAAAAGACGACGGACCAGATAATAAGTTAACAAATTTGTTCAGCCCTTAAGCAGCGTTTTGTTCTTGACTTCTGGGAATATCTTGTGAAGGCTCCCCTAAGGTAGAAAAGTCATTCCTCTTCTATCTACATCTTTGCCAAAAGTAATCTTGCGCGAAGATAGTTACAGCCAGACGATCCGTCAAGGCCTAAAATCCCATCCGCTGCAGACCCAAATAGAACAGTCCCAACTAAGATGGTTTGGCCATGTCTGCAGAATGGGAGAAGATCGGCTACCACGACAAGCATGGGAAACAAAGAGCCAGGGATCCAGACCTCCAGGGCGACCCGGAGTCCGCTGGGAGGACAACATTAGACAATCTTTGAAGGACCGAGGACTAGAATGGAACCAGGCCAGGAAGAAGACAGCTGATGGAATGGTCTGGCGCTCTCTCTTCCAAACCTCTACACCTCACGGTAGAAGGGGAACGACTAAGTAAGTAAGTAAGTAAGTAAGAAGATAGTTACACTGGACGACCTACTGTTAGATACGCTTGCATGGTGACCATTAGTGGACCACAACTGCAAAGCAAGGGGAGGCAATCCCGTGACAGTCTTTAAGCACCACCGGATTAAGCCAAGGACTGCCTTTAAGCTTTTTGGCGTTTGGGCTCCCCCGTCACCTAATATGCAATAATTTTAATATTTTTTGTCAAACCCCTTCGCATGATGATGGTATATACAATGCATTACTAATAAACTGGTATGATAGTTTGTTAACATTGCTTACCTCTTTTATTAATAATAAGTGCAAAAAATGTTCTTTTTGTACATAAATCTATCCATTAACAATTTTTTTAAACTTATGTTGGGACCCTCAAGAGCTCCTGCCCCCTATGCTTCAGCCTACTTAGCAAAATGGATATTCCGGGCCTGCCTTTAAGTATTCATCTCAGGTGATGATCTGGGTAGGGTTTTGAAAATTTTCTTAGAGTTCACTTGGCAGCTCTGAATGGGTACTTAGCTGTCAGTAAGGCGTCGGTTGGCTTCTGCTTCGGCCGATGTTGGTTCCTTGCAGGTTGTAGTCTTCTCGTCACTGGTCAAGTCTGGTGGCCGTAACACGTCCAGAGTAGTATCATGGGGTAATTATGAAGATGGTATAGCGTCCTCAAGACCCGCCTGATGTTGGTGTCTAGATATAACTGAAGGCCACTTTAACACTCACTTGTTCCACAGATTAGTACCACCAATTGGTACCACTGACTAGTATCATGAAGTATCAATTATCCCTCCGAAGTATTGGGTCTCCTGAAACTAAAATCAGGAGTTTCCACTTTTCATTGCACCATCCCATCTGCTTCAGAACATTACCATCTCTGGGCATTAATGCTAGTCCCAGTGAGCAGAAAACATCCATTGCATTTATATAAAACATGTTTACATATACATATGCACTGGTTAAAAGGGGTAATATAATAAATATGTACATTCTTTCTGTCATCATCCACTCATTGCTCCTTATGGAACTTGGGACTACCTCTGCGTTTGATTCTCCATGAGAAACCCACATGAAGCAGTCACCAGCTCTTTAAGTGGTGGTTCATGAAACCATCATTCTATATGCTGAGTTTGCCAACCTCGAAAGAACCTGGACATCCGCCAACAATTTTCACATGTTAATATTGCAAAATATAGAATTATAAAATGTACAACTCACCCTAAATTAGGAGATACAGACTTCTAGCTCAGAGAAATAGTTTAGGCAACTTTATTAAGACGCCTCTTACACGTGGTCAGGGGTATTACTTTACAATAGAATCCCACTATGACTTCGTATTCAGGTTCCTAGCATTCCGGACTTTTTTTTTATTAACAAAGATAGACTTTTCTTACTGTCTAAGTCCAGAAGATGCTCAAATACGTTGTCCGGTTCTTTAAAGTAGAATCCTGATTCTGTTCTTTATCCTGGTTTGTCTGAGCTGTCTTTTGACGAGTTGAATTTTCAGTGCGGCAATCCTAAAATGTTGTCGATTTTAAGCAACACTCGGAAAACGCATCAACATTGCTACGTGGAAGTGAAGTCCAAACAGAGATGTTGTTTTTTAACAATGCCAAACCAATAGATAACAACAAGCGTATTTTGGTAGGGTTCTCCCACTACCCTTGTTATCTAGAGTCTTGTTTAAGACAAAATAAACTAATGTTCTCAACATGTCATCTATGAATTCATGTCTGACCTACAAGACCATATAAGGTTTTGCCTCCTCCGTTGATTTTGATCATGTTTGCACACACTACTTCTTAGATCTATTATGTATAATCTCTTTCAAGATTTAATTTTCTTGTAATTATCAATTGCAACAAAATGTGACCCGAAACTATTACATCATTCGTTATCTTCCTGTCCGTGTCTTAATCTGTCGCCAGATTGATATTTACCGTGTGTTTTTAGGCACGGCATATGCAAACATTAATAACTTATCAGGCAACAAATCTGGCATATAAGCAATTATTTGGCTGACCATGTGCCCAACTCACGGTCTGCTATGTATCTAACCAGACAGAACCTTTGGATTCAAAATAGCCGTGTAGGCGATACGGTAAACTCACTGTGGCATTTCTGCTTTTACGTTTTAATCCGTGCGCTCCAGATTATTGTAGTTGTCTTCCTACTAACACCTGGTATCACTACACGAAATTGGTCATCATGACTTAAGGCCAATAGTGCCGCACCGGTGCCTAATCTCACAAAGGCCGTTTAATTAGGCCCAGACATGAAGGAAGAAAGTATAATCAATGAATCGTAAATAACAAATACTGTGAGAGGTGGGGGAAAAGAAAGGGAAGAACACAGAATGAATTGAAGGATAACACTGGAAAATGTAACGATCAAGGTTATTTAGTCACACTTGCGTAGAATGAAGGATTAGAGTGGTGTGATAAGATCAGTAATGTAGAACTGATGACAAGAACCAGACAAGTGTCAGTGGAACAAGAGATGAGAAGAAGACGTTGGAGATGGAAAGGACCCACGCTGAGGAAACAAGGCAGAACTTGTTCTGGAATCCCCAGAATAAGAGAGGTAAAGGAATCCCACAGCAGCCATGGAGAGGAAAACTGGAGAGAGACATGTAGAGGATGTAGAGGACTGAAACTATTGAGCTGATGGCACTGGACATTAATATTTTTCATACGTTTGTTGAAGGTCTATGCACCATTGGGAGCTGAAGGGGATAATAAAAACCGATTTAAAAAACACAGCTTCACCTTACGTGGTCACTAGAAAACTATAAGACTAAACACACCTTACGTGGTCACTAGATAACTATAAGACTAAACACACCTTACGTGTGGATTAGACAACTATAGGACTAAACACACCTTACGTGTGGATTAGACAACTATAGGACTAAACACACCTTACGTGTGGACTAGACAACTTTAAGACTAAACACAACTTACGTGTATACTAGACAACTTTAAGACTAAACACACCTTACGTGGGGACTAGACAACTATAAGACTAAACACACCTAAATCAAATGTACGAAGACGATAGTTTAAAATATGACATAACTAATTACTGAATATATTCATCCAAATCAAAATTTAAAAACACTCAAAGTGCGATATTACATATGTAATACAATCCCAAACCAAATCGACGAAAGAGTTAATATGGGACATGAAATAACTCAAGACAGAAGAACCCAAACCAAATCAGTAAACATGCTTTTGCTGGGCGCGAAATCTTTAGAGGAAATTAAAAAAAAAAAAATCTAATCAAAGAGCATGCTCACGTGTTCATGAAAGTACATACGGAGATTAAACGGCAGAAGTGATTAACTGGCACACGAAATCAAGAACGCAGCAACAAACCTAAGACGGATAAGCAAAAATACACAACCGAAGCAAGAACGAAGGAACAAACCTAAACTATGACAGCAAGAGTAATTAACACTGACGTGAAATCATCAACAACGGAACAAATCTGCTACCTTCCTCACCACTCCTCTGCTCCCCAAGGAGCATAATCCTTCAACAAACTTATGCCAAGTCTTCCTATCCCCCGTCATCAGCTAAAAGTCTTTCTCTACCACTCTTACCCTGGAGATTCCAGAACAAGGACTACCTTGTAATGTTACTCGTATAAACAGGTCTCCTCGACGTACGTCCTATCCTTCACAGCCACTTCTTGTCCTATCCTTCACAGCCACTTCTTGTCCTATCCTTCACAGCCACTTCTTGTCCTATACTTCACAGCCACTTCTTGTCCTATCCTTCACAGCCACTTCTTGTCCTATACTTCACAGCCACTTCTTGTCCTATCCTTCACAGCCCCTTCTTGTCCTATACTTCACAGCCCCTTCTTGTCCTATACTTCACAGCCACTTCTTGTCCTATACTTCACAGCCCCTTCTTGTCCTATACTTCACAGCCCCTTCTTGTCCTATACTTCACAGCCACTTCTTGTCCTATACTTCACAGCCCCTTCTTGTCCTATACTTCACAGCCACTTCTTGTCCTATCCTTCACAGCCACTTCTTGTCCTCTCTGATTCCATTGGCACTTGCCTTATTTCATGTCATCAGGTTGACATTAGTGATCTAATCAAATCTGACATCAGAATCATCATCAGCTGCCATCTCAACATCGGAGGTCGACTGTAATGGAACTCCAACGTTTTCTTTTTCGTGTTTTGATGGCACACTCTGATACTCTTTCATGTCCATCTTTTGATGTTATCTTCCCACTCTTGGCTCAGTCGTCCTCTTCCAGGTTCGCCTTCAAGTCTTTCTTCTATTCCGGTCTTCGTCAAGGTGTTATGTCTTTTTACATGGTCAGAATATTTTATCTCTCTTTGATCTCCTTCATTACTTCTCTTTTCATGAGGGTATTTCTAGCACCTCTTTATTTCCTTTCTTCCCTTTTCACTATTCTTCTATATATCTTCTCAGTGACCTCCATTATTTGTTCTAGCCCCTTGATCACTGTCCATGTTTCTACACCATACAGTAATGAAGAGCATATAAAACACTTGATAGCTGTCAGACCTACCGCCCCTTTTATCTGTACGTGCCGTCAGCTGATAGTTCCCTGATCAGTCCTTGTCCACTCACGTTTCGAGTCACATTTTTATTAGTAATAACTGTCGTCTTCTTCTTCAACTACTGTACCATGGAAGCAGGCGTAAGTGATCACGTGTCTTCACAATCTCCTGCCCCTAGTGATGTTGATCAATTCTGTTGTTGACATCTGTCTATAATACAGTGTCAAGCTGTCCAGCATCATTTCTCTTTGTCGTCTTCTATTTCTTTTTCTTTCACCTTCTCCATTCAGAAAACCCGAACTAGAATATTTGAACTCTTTGAATGAAATGACAAAGAACCAAATGATGTTGTAGTATTCTCAGATTCGCAGGCTACCCTCTTGCCAATAGAAAACTGGAAAACCAGCTCAATCAATACTATCCAGAAGGTTCAAGAAACGTGCCACAAAATTATGAACTTGTATGGAACAGAAATCTACATGCAATGGATACCTGACCACAAAAACATCACATTGAATGAAGTAGCTGATAGACTGGCAAAGAGGGAAGCAAAAATGCCACAAATTGAACAACCATTGAATATGTTAACAATAAAACAAATAATAATTAAAAAAAAAAAAACTGTAAAGAAGATTGGCTGAACACGTGGGCACAGGCTAAACCATCCTAACATCCCCAAATAAGGTAAATGCTATCAACCATATCGAACTAAGATATTAAACCAAAATTTTCAGATTGAGAACAGGTCACTCTACACTAAATAGCCACAGAAACAGATTGTGTTCACAAAATATAGCAAAGTGTAGACACTGCCCAAACCCGTTGGAGACGGTAGAACACCACCTACTACAGTGCCCTGCACTCCAGGGGATGAGACAACTCCTACCACATTGACGCTGACGCTGTGGCTCAAAGTCAAGTAAAAGTCAAGTCAAGTCTTTCACCTTTTCAAATACCCCAGCTTATCTGTTATAATAACCTTTCCAAAGAAAGTCGATTTCTTCATTTTCATGCGAGTAATAATCTTCATGTGGCCATCGGCTTGTGTCAGGACACTGTAGTTTATCTTTTTATATATCTATGGTATTCTTAGTATTCGTCTGTAAAACCACATCTCTTGCGCGTCTACTACTTCCCCCATGACTCCCTTCCATATGTCTAGATTGGCCTTATGTAACACTGAACAACCTTCTTTCTGACTTTCATTGATAAAGGTTTGTTGCATAAAATGCTCATTTAATTGAAAACTGATTGAGTCTGGTCTATTCTATACTTTCTCATTGTGGTGTATCTTGCATCTGTTGTTATTGGTTGTGGTGTATCTTGCATCTGTGGTTATTGGTTGTGGTGTATCTTGCATCTGTTGTTATTGGTTGTGGTGTATCTTCCATCTGTTGTTATTGGTTGTGGTGTATCTTCCATCTGTTGTTATTGGTTGTGGTGTATCTTGCATCTGTTGTTATTGGTTGTGGTGTATCTTGCATCTGTTGTTATTGGTTGTGGTGTATCTTCCATCATTTGTTATTGGTTGTGGTGTATCTTCCATCTGTTGTTATTGGTTGTGATGTTGCTTCAGTAAATCAAATAAATGTCACCATCGTTAGCCTTCACCTTGATGTTGAGCTAGGACATCAAACAGGACGCGCCAGGTTGACTTGGCCTGTTCCATTCGTGTAAGTCGCCCAGCTAACAACGGATCAGACTCGGCCGGAAAGTTGCCAAGTTGGAAAATAGGAGAGGGGGGAACAGGAAAAAGAAAAACCAGAGAAATCAATTAACCAAGGAACAACGGCTTTAGAGAGCAAAGTGGAATTTAATTATTTGAGGATTAGTCGGGATAAAGTGCATATTCATTATCCCTAAGCTTTCGATATTATCGGATTAAATATAGAACATTATAACGTAGCGCTAGGTTAACACAATTATATAAAGAATAGTAGGTCATCTTAATAATAAGCTGTAAGTCACTATAAACAGGATAAACAGTAGTGTGTTAACACAACACGGCAACACAACACGATAATTAATAGTAGGTCAATACAACAAGATAATTAATACTAAGTCAACATAACACATAAATGAATACTAGGTCAGTACAACACAATAATTAATACTAGGTCATTACAACACAATAACTAATACTAGGCCATTACAGCAAAATAATTAATACTAGGTCATTACAAAACAACAATTAATATTAAGTAAACACAACACAATAATTAATACTAGGTCAGCACAACACAATACTTAATACTAAGTCAACAGTACACAATAATTAGTACTAGCTCAACACAACACAATAATTAACACTAGGTCAGAACAACACGATAATTAATTTTAGGTCAGTACACAAATATTAATAGAATGTGTGATTCCTATATACACACACTGAGATTCTCGCCGGTGCTACGGAGTTCGTGCACTGTGCTTGAGATCCTCTTTGTATGATCTAAGACAGGAGATCTTAGTACTGATGGAGTTGTCCGTGTTCAATGAAGATAGTTCTTAAAACTAAACCAAACCAGAACAATACGATAATTAAATCTAGGTCAACACAACACACTAATTCATACGTTCGTTCATTTTTCTTGTCTTTCTCTCCACTCCGGTATTATTATCTACCACTACTCTTACATACTACCTTCTCCAAATATTTATTGTTTACGCTTTCATAGTTCAAGGTTTCTTGTCACATCTTGTTCCTAAGTCAAGGGTTGCCTCCCCTTAGCTCTACAGAAGTGGTTCAACAGTGGCCAAAACTCAAGAGTAACTAATGTGGGTCTTCAAAGGTTTCTACATTCGCACAAGATTACTATTGGCAGAGCTGTAGGTAGAATGATAATGATGCTTCTACCACAAGGGATTTTCACAAGATATTCAGCGAGAACAATGCTGCATGACGCTGAGCAAATGTTAACTCTAGTATCTGCCATCAACGTTTGTGAAGGATAGGGTTTTCTTATAATTCGTTAGCTCGTTCAAGCCCCCAGCTGAGTTAATTCAGCGAAATTCCTCTTCTTATTTTATAACTCTGTTTAAGTGTATTTAAGAAATGATCAGAGACATACGGGTGTAGTACATTCAAAATGAGTAAGTCAGCTTTAGATTTGTCTTTATACAAGTAACAAATTTAATAATCAGTTATGATTTAACAGTTATAAAAATGAATAATTCCTTATAGAAAAAGTTACCATCACTGGGTGATGTTATGACGTTAAAAATTGGATAGTTCACTTGGCAGCTTTTATGTTTCTACTTAGCTGCCAATGAGTTTCTCTGCTCTGCTCCAGCTGATGTTTGGGTCTTTGCAGATAGATGA
Source organism: Oreohelix idahoensis (assembly GCA_024509875.1). Classification (NCBI taxonomy): domain Eukaryota; kingdom Metazoa; phylum Mollusca; class Gastropoda; order Stylommatophora; family Oreohelicidae; genus Oreohelix; species Oreohelix idahoensis. The sequence continues at coordinate 95,371 of JAMPIV010018042.1, read as the reverse complement.
CTGGATCACACTCGTCTCTTGTCAAGTTCGAAAGCTGTAGCATGTTCCAAGAAATGTCATGGAGTAACTACGAAGCTGGTGCCGCGTGTCACGGGATTTGCCTCCCCTTTGCTCTGCTGTAGTTCACCAGTGGACAAAACTCAAGAGTATCTAAAATGGGTCGTCAAAGGTGTCTACCTTCGCACAAAATTACTCTTGGCAGAGTTGTAGGTAGAAGGAAATTGAAGCTTCTATCTCAAGGAAGTGTTCACAAGATAATTCAGAAGTCAAGAACAATGTTGCATAGGGCAGATCACTATTAACTTATATCTGATCCAGCACCTTTTGTAAAGTTTTAAGCAATGGTTTGGCTTGTTCGAGCCCCCAGCTGAGTTAATTCAGCGAAATTCCTTCTATAGTTAATGTTAGCTCTGTGGCTGTAAATATATGTATATATATATATATATATATATATATATATATATATATATATATATATATATATATATATATATATATATATATATATGTTAAAAATTGTTGTCGATCATACATGCAATCTCTTATCTATAAGAACTGAATGAACTATGAATTTGTAAAATAACATATAACAAATTTAATAATCAATTAGCCTTAAAAAAATTTAAATAAATTTGGACGAAGATGATTTCAGGAGGTTTCAAAATTTGCCTTTACTGAGACTTAATTGCGGACTGATGGTTATTAGTGTCTGTTACAAAAGACTTAGCTTGCTGAGTACTGCACTGGGTCGTTGTCAGGTTTTTTTGTGATGAGGACTCTTCTCAAGAGGCATCTAGATGAATTTCACTCCTAATGTCAAGGTGGGTGTCTTCACAACGTGTCCACTGTAGGTAGTTCGTAGCGAACACCAGTTTTCTTGAATCACAAGATGGTGAAGAAGATTCTTACTTCATAGTGGTCTTGTCTGAGAATCGTCTAGTAGCTTCGAACCACGAACTTTAGGAAAAAATAAAAGAGCAAATGCCTCTGCTAAGTACATTTTTGGGCTGCAAATTAACAGGTGCATTGTCTCGCTGTCCACCCACCAATGTTAGCCTCTCTGAATAATTATTCTCCCTGAATATACACAATATAACTCTGGGAATATGATTAGAAATCACCGTTATTCTTCTGGTTACTTTAATGGGGAAAATGTGTCTGGAAAGTGCGAGGGCAATGGCTTGTCTGAATTACAATTAACAAGGTACATATATCTCACAAAATGATACTACCCACTTTAGGCACATGTGATGTAATCATCATTTCTCACTGCTCCATTCGGAGTCTGGAGTCACCTCTGTTGTGGGTTTTCTGTACGACTAGCAAGAAGCAATGACCAGCGCTAGCTGTAGTGGTTTATGAATAAACTATTTTCATATGTTGAGGTTGCCAGCCTCCTATGACTGGTATAACCCCTTAGCATTTACAGACATGTCACAATTCACATTTTAAACTATATGTACACAACTCACGCCAGTGGGATATACAATCTCCTGGCACAGTGGAAGTGACACAGCAACTTTGTTTAGATGCTTCGAACACTTTGTCTGGGACATTTTATTATTCCTTTTATGACGGGTGCTCTGATTCCTTAAGTTTCCAGTCTTGGTATTTGAAAATTCGGCTTTCTTTTCAGTTATGAAGACGCCCAAATACTTTGATCAGTCACTTTTAATTCTGAGTCTGATGTCACTCTGGCGCCCGAGAGTTGCTAATTTGATGTTGCGATGCAGTCTGATTTGTGTCTCTGATTTCGCTAGATTATATTTCCATTTCTCAGTTCCAATCCTAGATTGTACTTTTAGACCAACTTGCCAATGAAAGTCAAAGTCTATTACGGCTCTCAAATTAAACCAATGGTGATCTCTTTTGAACTATGTAGGTCGGGGTGTTAAATCCTTACTATCTCCAGCGTGTTTTAAAATATCAAATTTCAAACTTAAACTCGTGACCTCATTCTAATATGGCAGTAATACTTCTAATTATTTGTACAAACTCACAAACACGTCGGTGAACTTATTTCCTGACTAATACTTTCCTCCCACATTGTCTCCTCTGACATTCTTTCATAACCCTCCACTCCCAAAGGAGCATAGGCCTTCAACAAACACATGCCAAGTCCTCATGTCATGTACCATCATCTCAAGTTCTTTTCACGTTCTCCTCATCATTTTCACATCTGTTTCCAGCTCTCTTCTCCGTGTGCTTCTTGGTCTACCTCTGCCTCTCTTGCCCTGGGGGTTCCAGAACAAGGACTGCCTTGTAATGCTATCAACAGGTTTCCTCAGCGTGTGTCCTATCCATTGCCATAGTGTTCTTCTCATCTCTTGTTCTACTGGCACTTGTCTAGTTCTTGTCCTCAGTTCCACGTTGGTAACCTTGTCATACCATTTTAATCCCTCTATTCTACGCAAGCACCCATTTATGAAAGTCTGTAGCTTTTTGGTTGTTGTCTTTGTTGTTCTCCATGTCTCAGAGCCATACAATAGGACTGACTTCACATTTGAGTTGAAGATTCTTATTTTCGTATTGGATCCGATTTCTCTTGATCTCCATATATTTCCCAATGCAATGAAAGCTCCTCATGCTATTTGTATTCTTAGTTTGATATCACTGTCTGTCCTTCCGACTTTGTCTATATTGCTGCCAAGATATGTGTACGATTCTACATCTTGTATTGGTGTTTCTTCAAGTTCAACCCTGTTTTCATTACCTGCATTTATTCTCATTATCTTTGTCTTTCCCATGTATATTTTCAGACCCAATTGCTGTGACCTCTCATCGAGTGTTTCAATTTGTCCTGCATCTGATTACGGTTATGGGACAGAACAGCCAAGTCATCGGCAAAATCCAGATCATCCAACTGCTTAGTCAGTCCACTGGATTCCATTTCTGTCGTGTGTTGTCGATGATCTCATAACCCAGTCTATTGCTAGTAAGAAAAGAAATGGAGACAAGAGGCATCCCTGTCGCACTCCTGTTCTTATCCCAAACGGTTCTGTAAGCTGTCCTTCGTGAAGAACTCTGCATGTCATGTCTTCATATGTTTTCTTTATTAAATTAATGATCTTCAGGGGAACTGCATAATGCCTCATAAATTTCCAAAGTGATCTCTGTCTACACTGTCAAATGCCTTTTCGTAGTCCACAAATCCGATGTATAGTGGTGAATTCCATTCCAGACTTTGTTCAACTATTATTCTCAAAGTGGCTATCTGGTCTGTACAGGATCTGTTTTGTCGAAAACCTGCTTGTTCATCTCTCAGTTTCTTGTCTATGGACTCATTTAATCTCTCAAGGATAATCCTATTTAATACTTTTCCTGGCACTGATAGTAACATTATTCCTCTATAATTTATGCACTCTTGTAAATTTCCCTTCTTAACCAGATATCCTTCCTTCCATTCTACTGGTATCTCTTCCTTTTCCCAGACTTTACCAAGTAATTTAAATAACATCTCTGAAGCCGTGTCATATCTGCTTTGATGGCCTCTGCTGGAATGCCATCAGGTCCAGACGCTTTTCCATCTCTTAGAAGCTTTATGGCTTTCTTTATTTCTTCCTTCGTTGGTCTTTCACCGTTAATTTGTAGCTCTTCTCGTGCTGGCTGGATGTCCGGGGGGTTTTGTGGAGCTGGTCTATTGAGAAGGTCCTCAAAATATTCTGCCCACCTCTTCATTTGCTCCTGTATATTGCTGAGCAGTTTTCCATTCTTATCTTTTATGAGGCAACTTGTTTGCTTGTATTTCCCTGTTAGCTTCTTTGTGCTGTTATACAGTTCTCTCATATTTCCTTTGGCTGCAGCATCTTCTGCCTCTCTTGCCAACTCCTCCATATACTTCCTCTTGTCTCTTTTGATACTTCTTTTTACTTCTTTGTTTGCTTCTGTGTACACTTCTTGAGCCTTGGCTTTGGAACTTCTTGTTTTGCTTGTGTTTAAATTTGCTTTCTTGTTTTTTCTGTCTTTTATCTTATTGATGGTTTCGGTTGTTATTCATGCTTTTTGTTGTCGTTCCCTTTTCCCCAGTATTTCTTCACATGTCTCATTCCATACAGTTTTGATTTGCTGCCAATAGTCTTCTGTATTCTCTTCATCTTCCAGCTGTTGGAGCACTTGGAATTTGTTGGATATTGTGACCGCAAATTTGTCTCTTGTTTCTTGATTTCTTAGATGTCCTACATTAAATTGTTGTCTATAATTTTGCATTGTTGCATAACTCTTGAGTTTCATTTGTACTTTGGCTATCAGAAGGTGGTGATCTGATGCCACGTCTGCTCCTCTATATACCTTTACATCCTGCAATGATGATCTAAACTTCTTGTTTAAGCATATATGATCAATCTGATTTTCTGTTCATTGGTCTGGTGTTATCCATGTTGCCTTGTGTATTCTCTTATGGGAAAACATGCTTCCTCCTATAGCCAGTTCATTTGAAGCACAGAAGTTTGAGAATAGTTCCCCATTTTCATTCATTATTCCTAGCCCATGTTGTCCCATGACTCCTTCAAAGCCGGTGTTGACTGTACCTATTTTGGCATTCATGTCATCCATCAAAATTGTGATGTCTCTTCTTTTTACTTTTTCCATAATTTCCTGTAGTCTAGTATAAAATGCTTCTGACAGATTATCTGCAATATTGATACAGGGATGGTCCAGCGGAAGCGATTACATATATTACCTGTGTTTACCGATTTCTTTCCGTCGATCGGACGAGACAATGACTGTCTCTATCAAAGGTGGCTAGACCACTTACGTGATAAAGTATTATCCGCTGACCTGTCTAATTAGCCTTGTATTACTACGATTCAGGAGCCGCGCTGGTGTAATGGCTACGACGTTGTACTGGCGACCAGGTGTTCATGGTTCAAACCCGGCCGTCGGCGTTTGAAGAAATGTTTACGACCGGAAATTTGACTGAATAATCTGAACGGCTCCTGCACATAAATCCCGTGTGGATGGGAAGGAGCGAAGCTCCTGACCGGGTTGGAAGGAAAGTCCACTGACCCCCCAGCCTCGCAATGACATGTCATTGGGCCGAAAGCGCCGGAAAGCTCGAGTGCCGCTGGTTATAGAAAAAAAAATTACTACGATTCACCAGGCAAAACTTAAACAAGTCTAGGGAGTTGGAAGAGCAAAAAATGTAAATGCATAACATTTGCAAAATAATAGGACGATCGATGAGGAAACGGAAGACATGAAGTGATTCTGCCGGAGAGAACGACAGTTATGAAAAGTGCACAACTTTTTTTTCGTCACACCGCGTCTCTAAGACCCGTCTAATGATGGTGTCTAGCGTCGACTTCAGGCCACTTATACCCTCACTTGTTCAAGAGATAATACACTCAACTGGTACCACCAACTAGTGTCACAAACGAAGAGAACAAATACCCTCTTGAGTATTGTGTTGTCCGACACATACTTATGTGTCCCCCTCTTCCTATTCCACCATCCCAACTTTCTCAGAGCTTTACCCTCGATGAGAATTAATCTTAATCCCATTGAGCGAAAACTTTCTTTACATTTAAATTGAATAGATCTTCGTTTAACTTTACACTGGTTGAAAAGGTTAATAATATATTTTCATTTATATCTACACTGGATGAAAATGTTAATAATATAATATGTATGTACATCATTTGTTTCATATCATTCACTTCCTACTCCATATGGAACTTGGGACTACCTCTGCTTTTGGTTCTCTATAAGAAACTTGCATAAAGCAGTCACCAGTCCTTGCAGTGGTGGTTCATGACATGACCATTCTATATGCTGAGATTGCCAGCCTCGTATGACTTTGACATTTACTTGCAATTTTCCCATATTAATATTCACATGTCTATATTTACATATTATTTCACATTTTAATAATGCAAAATATAGAATTTAAAATGTACAACTAACGCCAATCTTTAGGCTCACAGATTGCTGACTCAGAGAAATAGTTTAAGGCAGCTTGACGATGCCTTTTACACGTGGTCTGGGGTGTTGTTATTTTAGCAGTAAGTTCTCACTTTGTGTTACAATTTTCTCAGATTCCGGTTTTCCATGTTAAAATGGTAGAGTTTTCCTGGGCTGTAAGTCCTCAAGATGCTCAAACAAGGTCCGGTCTGGTAAATGAAATCTGATGCTATTCCTAACTCTGGCAAGGTCTGGTTGTCTTCTTGGCGCAAGGTGAATTTTCAAAGTGTTCTAAACTAACTAAAGTGTCAGGTTATAGTACACTTCTCTCTCTCTCTCTCTCTCTCTCTCTCTCTCTCTCTCTCTCTCTCTCTCTCTCTCTCTCTCTCTCTCTCTCTCTCTCTCTCCCCTCCCCCGCAGTACTTTGTTAAGATTTAGGTAGGGTTCAATTATGAATTTTTTTCTTCCTATGTTTCGAATACTCTCTAATCGTTTCAAAACCTGTGTGTTTTGGTGAGGTAATTGAAAAAATATTTCCACTAGGAAATTTATGTGCGTTAATGCAAAGGCCATATCTTCCAAACATGGAAGTGAGATTTCGGTACTATTTACAAATACAACGCCTTTTTTTAATCTAACGTAATATGTTCGTGTTGTGTCGTACAGGAAGCGATTATGTCATGTCGAGTCTGCCGAATACTTGCCACCAAGTCGATAATTTATCGCCTTGCACTCCCAGGTAAACACAGTTCGTCGTATTACCATCTGGAAGAGAAAGTCACATTCGCCTTATATGAGATTAACCAACTTCGCTGGGCGATTTTTCGTGTGAAACAGGCGGTCTGGTATACGAGAATATTTATCACAGGATTGTCGATTAATGTTGCATCATCCGCCTACTCTTAACAAGGTCAAGCTGGCAAAAAAACATGACGACGTATTACTCTCTGTAGGGAGAGTACGATGATTTGAAAATACAAAATATTTTCTTGACAGTAGAGAAAGTAAAAGTGCCGACCACTAATAATTTCACTTAATCAGTACTCACAAGAAATGTATCTGACTACTGTGTTACGCACAAATAATTACTTTTTCCAAAGTCTTTGTATGATCATTTTTCGTATGTATGATCATTTTTTGACTGAAAGGTGTATTATGTTTTTTACAGTCAAAGGGACATAACCCGAGATATTGAGACTACAATTTTTTTTATGAGTTTGCCTTCTCTTGTATAGAGACACGTTCGGTCTATAATTTCTTGAACGAAGCGTGACCATATCTCCTTATTTGGTAGTATCAGTCAACTGTTGTAGATGTCTGAAACCTGTCTTAACGCTTCTGTTCATGACCATAAAAGGCGCGACTGTGTAAGACTTTTATCTCGAATGTTCTTAGAATCGTCTTATGTGAGCGGCGACTCAGATATTGGAGTTCTGCGCATGTCAAAACTGGTAGTTCGTTTGGTGTGTTCCGCCCAGCTCGGGAGTTTAGAAATGGTCTGAGCAGCGAGCGGACGCAATGTGCGTCTTGTGATTTTCTGAGGGAAATACATTGTCTTTGTGAGTTAGTTAGCTAACTAGACTATTTCCCAGTATTATTCAAGCCTGCCTGGAGGCATATGTTCGTGGTTGATTTCCGAAGAAAGGTAATTCCTCTTGTATTGAACTTTATGCTATCATCTAGAAGTTCGTCATTTTGTCGCTCCTTGCTCGCCTGTGTGATTCAAAATGGAGAGGTACTTTGACTAGGATTTTCGCCACCGGTATCTTTATACCTGAACTAGTTATATATATATATGGGTCGCTCTAGACCAACAAGACTATTTGTCTGTGTTCCAGGATTCGTTATATCAGAGATCACGTCCAAGTCAGATGGTTAGACTTAGGAAGGTTATAAGGGTCGGTTTGACCTGTATTCCATGTATGCTATTCACGTGCAGACAGTAAACGGACTTATTGTACACATCTGATCTGCTAGCATCAGGAAGGGAGCATTTATTATTGTCTATGAACATTGATGATCTGCAGCTGACACTGTTGCAGAAGTTATATGTATGAACCTTAGGCACCCAGATCTGTGCTATATATATATATATATATATATATATATATATATATATATATATATATATATATATATATATATATATATATATATATATATATATATATATATATATATATATATATATATATATATATATATATATATATATTATATTATATATATATATATATATATATATATATATATATATATATATATATATATATATATATATATATATATATATATATATATATATATATATATATATATATATATATATATATATATATATATATATATATATATATATATATATATATATATATATATATATATATATATATATATATATATATATATATATATATATATATATATATATATATATATATATATATATATATATATATATATATATATATATATATATATATATATATATATATTAATATATATATATATATATATATATATATATATATATATATATATATATATATATATATATATATATATATATATATATATATATATATATATATATATATATATATATATATATATATATATATATATATATATATTATATATATATATATATATATATATATATATATATTATATATATATATATATATATATATATATATATATATATATATATATATATATATATATATATATATATATAATATATATATATATATATTATATATATATATATATATATATATATATATATATATATATATATATATATATATATATATATATATATATATATATTTTATATATATATATATATATATATATATATATATATATATATATATATATATATATATATATATATATATATATATATATATATATTATATATATTTATATATATATATATATATATATATATATATATATATATATATATATATATATATATATACATATATATATATATATATATATATATATATATATATATATATATATATATATATATATATATATATATATATTATTTATACAGCTTCACGAACCAGAACTTTATGATATCGAATATACAGAAGCTATCTGTTTACAATACAACTATTGAGTATTGAATCCTACATGACTATCAGCTAATATGATTTTGAATGCTGCATTCGTTAAACTATGCTGGTGATGACATAAATATCATGACTGTTTTGTGGCGTGCAATAAATGGTATAAACCTAAAGCGAAGTTACCATTTCTATAACTCTACACGTCATGTTGCCTGTGTTGTACCCTATGAACTGTTCTACTGCAACACACACAGCAACATCCTAAATCAGAGAAGACACCTACATCTTGCACTTTAATACCAGGTGTCGATAGTCGTGGCAAGTGGTCGTCAATCTTATAACGGAGCTAACGTACCTGGCATTTTTTGGCGCACCATTATTATTTTGGTTAAATCCACCCCTATCATTTTTGGTGGCCAATTGTTGGTTTACTCTGGTACCAGCTATCAAGGGGGTCAACAAACCCAGACATCATCATCAAGCTTTCAACATTACAGTTTCAACTCATCACCTCAATGTTTGATGAAAGATTTTGAAAGTACCCGGCGTTGCTGAAAGTTGGAAATTGTTTCAAAATACCCGGCGTTGCTCGTCAAGTTGGCAGTTTTCCTACGATAGAAGGACAAGTGCCGAGCAAATCGATTTCCTGATCTGTTAGGAAGAAGGACAAGTGCCGTAACAACTGTTCCGGATTGAGAAGGTCAAGTGCTCAAGTCAATTCAGAAGGTCAAGTTCAGAAGCTGTTTTCTGTCAGAAGCTCATGTCCGTCGTCGTGGCAGTTTATGAGAGCAGATATGGATCAACGTTGGATCATTGTCCTAAGAATGCTGATCACATCCTGTTCTGAACTGTGCTGACGTTGTGGATTCATAGAAGTTAAGTGGCCTGTTTTGTTTGTGAACTGTGCCCTTATGTTCTAACTGAGCCTTCTGTCTCTCACATTTTTCACACTGTTTACATGTTACATGTTAAATGTTATTTGTATTTGTATATTTATATGTTTATATTTCAGCGGGTTTTTTCGGTTGGGCGGTGTCTTTCAGTAGAAGATACCACGTCACAGAGGTTCTACTGTTAGCGTTTTCGTTAGGGACTGTGCGAATTTCCTACTGTGAAATTTGCTAGCGACAATCGTTGCTATATCTGTTTAGTTGTGACGAGTTGTGCTTTATTTTCGTTTTTTGTATATTTTTTTTCTCTCTTTCTGTTCTTTAGTTTCGTTTTCATTTGTTGTATTTGTAGGTCTCCTCTTTTCTATTATTCAGTTCTTTACGTAAATTTTTGTGTATACACTGTAGCGTCATTTGTTTGTCATATCTTCGCATTTTGTCATCACATTCTTTGTGATATTTCTTTTTAGTTTTCGCTGTTTATTTATTTGACTTATGCGAATGTTTTCGTATTGCTTTGATCTTTGTTATTGTTTACATTGACTTTGATCTTTGTTGTTGTTTACATTGACTCTGATCTTTGTTATTGTTTACATTGGCTTTGATCTTTGTTTTTGTTTACATTGACTTTGATCTTTGTTATTGTTTACATTCTTGTTGACCTTTGTTGTTGTTTACACTGTTTTGTTATTGTTTACATAGTTCTTTCATAGTTAGCTTTCACTATTGTTACATATATGCTCATGCACTATTGGTCTATAGTGCACTTATCATAACTAACTGGTGGTTTTTGCTTATGCACTATTGTAGTGCAGTTATGATAAATAACTGATGGTTATGCACTGATTTGGGTAGTGCACTGATGATTAAGAGGTGACTTGTGATATTATTATACATTTGATAATACAAGTTGGTGTCAAGTCTTGTTTCCCACAGAGATTGGAGTAAACATAGTGATTATACAAGCACTTTATTAAGTCTTGTTGCTATTAAGATTGAAATAAGATAATTAATTATTTCAGGTTCTGTACTCACATTTTAGACATCATGTCTACATTTGAGTACTTTATTGAGCAGGGTAAAGCCCTTGGGAAGACTGGTGATAAATTAGAAGAATTTGCGACTGTTCAATATGCCAAGGCATTGAAGTCGGAGGAAAAGAAAATGAAAGAACAAACTGAACAAAAGAGAATAGATGCTGAAAATTTAAAACTGCAGATGCAGGTAGATGAAAAAAGATTACAAATGGAAATGGAAAAACAAAAAAGAGAAGCAGAATCTCAGGAGAAGAGACTTGAAAAAGAAGCTGAAAATAAGAGACTTGAAATAGAGGTTGAAGAAAAAAAAGTTACCAGCTCAGGCTGAAGAAAAAAAGTTACAGGCTCAGGCTGAAGAAAGAAAGTTACAGGCTGAGGCTGAAGAAAGAAGGTTACAAAGAGAAGCTGATGAGAGAAAAGCAAAAATGGAGCATGAAGAAAAACTCTTAGCTTTAGAGTTAGAGAAGTTAAAGTTATTGAACACTGGTAATGCTAATGATGCAAATAAGGTGTCAGATAAGACTAATGCTAAGGATTTCAAGCTTAATCTACCAGCATTTAATCCCTCAATTGATGATATAACATTTTATCTAGATAGATTTGAAAGTGCATGTAAGGTGCATAATATAGATAAAACATTATATGTTTATCATCTGTCCAAGATACTTAGAGGTGATGCTTTGACTTTATTGAGTATGGTAGATGTGCCTGACAAAAACAACTATGAGGTTGTCAGGGCGGCATTGTTAAAGAAGTACCAACTTAACGAGGACGGATATCGTCTTAAATTTAAAAACATGTTACCAGAAACTGGAGCTGAATTCTCTGAATTCATCTCAAGCATACGTCTTACTTTTTTACGATGGGTTGAGTTGTCTAAGACAGAAAGTACATTTGAAGCCCTTATGGATTTACTACTTAGAGACAAGGTCATGTCTTCTGTTAATGAAGCTTTTCTTTCTTTTCTTCATGAGCGTAAGCCTAAAAACATAAAAGAAATGGAAGAATACTGTAGCCAGTATGTTACTGCGCATCCTCACATAACCATTAGCAACTCTAAAGTAAAAGAAGGTCTGCCAGTTGCTTCGGCAGCACCTTATGGCCCAAATTTTATGCGTAATTTTCAGGGTAGCCAGCAAAATTTCAATAAAAAGAGTAACCGTAATTATGCCCAGAATCATAGTAATCAATTCCAGGGTGATTCTTCTTCCCAGAACTGGAGACATCCTAATACTACACGATATTCTACTCCCGGTAACTTTAGAAATTTTCATAAAGGTAATCGGTATAGAGGAAATATTTTTTGCAGAGACCTCAATACCAAGATAATAGAGGTTCTCAACAGCATAGAGATGATAATGACAGTTATGGAAACTGGAACTCAAACCAGGATAAAAATTACAGTAGGGACTTTAATGATAATTGCAGAGGCAATAATGGTCGCGGTAGATCGCAACATAAGAGAAAAAGATATCAACAGACAAACTCTGTTCAACAAGAATCTCAGGGAGCAGATAAACAGGTTAATAATGATAAAGACCATAATGCTATCGGATGCTCATCTTTTGATTTTGGTAGGGCAAATAAATGTATCCAATGCAGTACTTTATTTGATCCGAAAACCGTTAGTACTCTAAGCTGTGGTCATCCTTTGCCCGCTCTTCCTGCTAATGTTGCTCATAATGGGAGAGGTTCTCTTATATTACATAAGGGGCTAGTAAATAGTAATCCAGTCTCAGTGTTGTTTGATTCTGGATGTACTACTGTCGGCGTTAGGCAATCTCTTGTAGATCCATCCTGTGCTACAGGAAAGGTCATCAAATGTGTCACATTTGGTGGCACGTTGGAAAAGTATCCTACTGCCATAATACATATTGCTACTCCTTTCTTCACGGGAGAGGTCCACGCGTGTCTACTTCCAAACCCTATTGCGGACCTTATTATTGGTCGTATTCACGGAGTTAGGGAATGTACCCCACAGCAGATTGCTGTTTGGGAAGAGCAAAACATTGAAGCTACCAATGCGGTGGTCACAAGAGCACATGCTCTGGATCCACCTCAAACTTCATTAACTAATAATGATGAAGTAAATGACCAAGATAGTCACTTGACTATTACACGTGACTCATTTATCAAATTGCAAGAAGAAGATCCTTCTTTACAAAAATTCTTCATTCTAGCAAAAAAAGGTGATCCTAATCAGAATACTAATAGAAAATCTTGGATTTCTATGAAGAACGGCGTACTTGTACGTATGGTACAAGACTCGACTACGTCCACTCATTCACAAATTCTTGTGCCTAAGAGCATGAGATTGCAAATATTGCAACATGCTCATGACTCGCAATGTGCTGGACATATGGGTTTTTCCCGTACAAAGTCGAGGGTTCTTGCGGCTTTCTTTTGGCCATTTGTGAGCAAGGACATACGAATGTACTGTCGCTCTTGCAAAGTATGTCAGGAGGTCAAATCTAAAGGACCAGGACATGCTGCGCCTATCCAGGCTGCTGACATTCCTATTCGCCCTTTTCAAAAAATGGCAATAGATATTATCGGTCCTTTTAGAATTAAGTCGGCTAGAGGACATCAATTTATTCTTACATGTGTCGATATGTGCACACGTTGGCCAGAGGCAATACCTCTCAAGAGCATCTCAACTGCTGATATCGCAGACGCTCTTGGCTGATATTTTCTCGCTTGGGTTTTCCCGGAGAAATATTGTCAGACCATGGCACTCAACTTATATCAGACACTATGTCACAGGTAATGTCTATGCTACACATTAAAAGGTCTCTCAGCAGTATCTATCACCCAATGTCTAATGGGTTGGTCGAACGTTTAAATAGGACTCTGAAAACTTTACTTGGTAAAATAACTGAGGATCATCCTCAGGATTGGGACAGGGTCTTACCCGCGGCTCTCTTTGCGTATAGAGAGGTCCCCAATGAACATACGGGGTTTTCCCCTTTTGAACTTGTCTTTGGCGCGCAACCGCGCGGCCCTATGTCTTTACTTCACGATCTAATCACTGCCGATAATATTAGCGATGAAACTCAATCTTCTTATGAGTACGTCATTGCTCTTAGGCAAAAGATCATCGAGGCATGCAAACTAGCAACTTCGTCTTCCGAATTTGCTAAAGAAAAGGCAAGGCAGTTTGCAAATAAGAATAGATGTCTACGACAACTTTGTCCAGGTGACAAAGCTCTCGTTCTACTTCCTTCAAGGGAGAACAGACTTCTAATTGCATGGAAAGGTCCATATGCAATAGTCTCCAAAATTTCTGATGTCGACTATGTTGTCGATATTGATGGAAAGCATAAAACTTTCCACATAAATATGCTCACGGAATTTTATGAAAGACCTGACTATTTGCAGCCTATTTTCCAGGCAACGGACAATTCTCAAGCACCTCATGGTCAGTACTCATCTCTGTCAGTTATACAGGATGAGGAAACTACTTTTTCTGATGTCAATCTTCCTCTTTCTATGGTCCCACTTTATTCTACGGAATCTTGGAAAAACGTGACCGTTTCTCCAAATCTTTCCGCTGAGGAACATCGACAAGTTTCTTCGATGTTGCAAACATTTCAGGATGTTCTTACAGACATCCCGGGACACACACATGTCATTGAACATGACATTGTGCTAACTGATCATAATCCTATCAGAGTCAGACCCTATCCAATACCTATCCATTTCCAGTCTCAAGTCGAAAAAGAATTGGATGAAATGATACGTTTGGAAATCATTGAACCATCCACTTCAGCATACTCTTCGTCTATGGTTATTGTTCGAAAGAAGGATAATAACATTCGCATTTGCGTAGATTATCGCAAATTGAACCAAGTTACGAAGTTCGATGCTGAACCTATGCCTTCATTAGAAGAGCTACTCAATAAACTTTCTAATTCTAGATTCTTTACCAAACTAGATTTGTCTAAAGGTTATTGGCAAGTCCCGCTAACTGAACGTGCCAAACCTTTTACAGCTTTTTCTACACCTAGGGGTTTATTCCAATGGAATTTCATGCCTTTTGGTCTTATGAACGCCCCTGCTACATTCGTACGCATGATGCGGCGAATTCTCGCATATCGTACAGATGTCATAGCATACCTAGATGATATCTGTCTATTCAGTGATTCCTGGGAAGATCACTATTTGGGTTTATACGAATTACTGTCTACTCTTCGCGAGTATAACTTGACTGCAAAACCCTCTAAAGCCTTTATAGGATTTAGCGAGATTTCTTTCCTAGGTCATCGTGTTGGTCATGGTCTTTTAAAGACAGAGGACCACAATGTTTCAAAAATACTTAACATTTCGGTCCCTAAGACGAAGAAACAAGTAAGGAGTCTATTAGGTTTGATCCAATTCTACGGACGATTCATTCCGAATCTGTCCTCCATTATGGCACCGCTTTCTACTTTATTGAAGAAAGGGTCGCCTAATCTGATCCGCTGGTCTAAAGAATGTCAATCCTCATTGGACCAGGTTAAAGCCCTATTTTCATCTCCACCTATTCTTAGGTTACCTACTATTGAGAAGACTTTTGTTCTTCGAAGTGACGCCTCGTCAACTGGGATTGGGGCAGCACTAATGCAGGAGTATTCTGATACTCTGCATCCGGTGATGTATATCTCTAGGAAATTAAATGCTGCAGAAAAGAATTACTCGGTTTTAGACCGTGAGTTATTGGCTATGGTATGGTCTATTCTGAAGTTACAAAGATTTCTTCTAGGCGCACATTTCATTGTGGAAACCGACCAGAAAGCGCTTACTGCTATTCAGAGCAAAAACTTGAAGAGCTCGAGGTCCACTCGTTATGCCATAGCTCTTCAACCATTTCATTTCTCGGTTCGAGCTATCCGTGGTTCGGATAATGTGATGGCAGACATTTTGTCCAGATGCCCACACGATTCCACATGATTCTTCTGTCATATATATATATTTCCTGATATACAGTCCAATATTATAATGACATGTTAGTAGATTCTTTTTCTCCCTTTTTTGTGGGGAATTTATAACATTGTACCATGTAATCATCTAAGAAGGCTTAGTTAGTGATATACGGGACAAAAGATCACTCGGCCACATTTAAATAATATATGTGCATAATTGTATTAAGAGATTTACCAGTTGTCTTTAAGATTTGTGTTATTGATATTTTCGCAGCACATCATTGAAGTCTGCGAGATTATGTCCATTGTGGAACTTTGAGGATATCAAGTCCTGTCCTAGATTGGGAGCGGATGATGTCCACATCTTCTTCTATTGAATGTTTTATGTCAACGAAGAATAACATTGTATTACTTATTAATTACTGATGCATTATATAATGTAATAATATAGTGCGGTATATTAATATATTACACCGCTATTTGCGCAACACATTGTATAATATCATAATAATATATTTAATTTCATATATTGGTATGAGAGTAATTTGACTTTTATTATGATGTTGCCATCATTGTGGCGTGTGTTGGTGGCACCTTCCTGGAATATATACGCGAATACTTAGATAAATTTTTTCTCTAAGGACCTGAGATATGATCTCAGTTTCGCTCCATGCGTTGAGCTAGTTTGTTAGGTATATATCCGCGCATCATACGTGCGTTAGGAGCCTAGATTTTTCCGGCTCCAGGATTTAAAAAAAAAATGTTTCATTTTTTTTTTCCCGGGAGGGTGCGGTAATGTTACGCACAAATAATTACTTTTTCCAAAGTCTTTGTATGATCATTTTTCGTATGTATGATCATTTTTTGACTGAAAGGTGTATTATGTTTTTTACAGTCAAAGGGACATAACCCGAGATATCGAGACTACAATTTTTTTTATGAGTTTGCCTTCTCTTGTATAGAGACACGTTCGGTCTATAATTTCTTGAACGAAGCGTGACCATATCTCCTTATTTGGTAGTATCAGTCAACTGTTGTAGATGTCTGAAACCTGTCTTAACGCTTCTGTTCATGACCATAAAAGGCGCGACTGTGTAAGACTTTTATCTCGAATGTTCTTAGAATCGTCTTATGTGAGCGGCGACGCTGAGATTGGAGTTCTGCGCATGTCAAAACTGGTAGTTCGTTTGTGTGTTCCGCCCAGCTCGGGAGTTTAGAAATGGTCTGAGCAGCGAGCGGACGCAATGTGCGTCTTGTGATTTTCTGAGGGAAATACATTGTCTTTGTGAGTTAGTTAGCTAACTAGACTATTTCCCAGTATTATTCAAGCCTGCCTGGAGGCATATGTTCGTGGTTGATTTCCGAAGAAAGGTAATTCCTCTTGTATCGAACTTTATGCTATCATTTAGAAGTTCGTCATTTTGTCGCTCCTTGCTCGCCTGTGTGATTCAAAATGGAGAGGTACTTTGACTAGGATTTTCGCCACCGGTATCTTTATACCTGAACTAGTTATATATATATGGGTCGCTCTAGACCAACAAGACTATTGTCTGTGTTCCAGGATTCGTTATATCAGAGATCACGTCCAAGTCAGATGGTTAGACTTAGGAAGGTTATAAAGGTCGGTTTGACCTGTATTCCATGTATGCTATTCACGTGCAGACAGTAAACGGACTTATTGTATACATCTGATCTGCTAGCATCAGGAAGGGAGCATTTATTATTGTCTATGAACATTGATGATCTGCAGCTGACACTGTTGCAGAAGTTATATGTATGAACCTTAGGCACCCAGATCTGTGCTATATATATATATATATATATATATATATATATATATATATATATATATATATATATATATATATATATATATATATATATATATATATATATATAATTTATACAGCTTCACGAACCAGAACTTTATGATATCGAATATACAGAAGCTATCTGTTTACAATACAACTATTGAGTATTGAATCCTACATGACTATCAGCTAATATGATTTTGAATGCTGCATTCGTTAAACTATGCTGGTGATGACATAAATATCATGACTGTTTTGTGGCGTGCAATAAATGGTATAAACCTAAAGCGAAGTTACCATTTCTATAACTCTACACGTCATGTTGCCTGTGTTGTACCCTGTGAACTGTTCTACTGCAACACACACAGCAACATCCTAAATCAGAGAAGACTCCTTCATCTTGCACTTTAATACCAGGTGTCGATAGGGGTGGCAAGTGGTCGTCAATCTTATAACGGAGCTAACGTACCTGGCATTTTTTGGCGCACCATTATTATTTTGGTTAAATCCACCCTTATCATACTGCCGGAGAGGAGAAGAGACCGACCCAATAATTCCGTCACATCCTAACTGTCACTCACGTAATTGTACCTGAGCCCGTGACCTAATTTTGAAACCACATTAACTTATGTTTGTGCAGAGAGAAGTTGCCACATTGACTTTTGTTTTTTCACCGCTCCAGACGGAGTAGAATTCTACACTGAGCGACATTCCTATTGCTAATCCAGACTTCTTACCTGGGAAGGTACACAAACAGGTTATTCCAATATGGGTGGACAGACGTTATGTGGAGATAAGGCGGCAGTTAACAAATATATAGTGCTCAAAAACACGGTCAATGATAATCTTGGTAAAGATTAATACACGGATAATAAGATAACGAACATGATTTTTGGGGCACGGAAAGATACCTAATCACTTCCGCCCTGACCTGGTTGTGATAAATAATTACAAGAAAGTGACATCTTGGAGAAGTTTATCAGTAATAGATCTATGAAGTAGTGAGTTATAAACATGATAAATACCCACAAAAGTAGCAGGATCATATATCGTAATGGAGTATGAAAACAATATTTCACGTGTAAGGTAGAATGTTCTACATGAAATATGCAGGTGGGAGAGGAACCCCTACCAAATTCAGACAGTTAGTTACCATTGGTTTGGCATTTGAGATGCAAAGATAGACTGCCCCTGATTGGACTTCTTGTCCACAAAGCAATATGGGTGTGTGAGTGAAAATATTCATTATAACCTAGCGCCTTGTAAGCCTACTTCACTGACTTCAAATTTCTTCAAGGAGAAAACAAAGACAGACAGGAACACAGAATATTAGAAACCAAATATATGACAGGCTAGAGGACAGGACGTGAATTCAATGATTAGAAGACAGTAGCCCCGGAGAAATCCATTGTGCCTAGGTTCTAGAATTTTAGTTCAAGTGCTAGGCGTTAGACACTTAAGTCACTTGAAGAGACGGCATCTGAAATCAGTTACCCGGTAATAAATTTTACAGTGCAACAAGGCTGTGTTAATTCGCCCGAAAAACTCAGGGTAAGTTGTAATTTATATTTTATCATTTCAAATTTTGTATTTTTGACAGACATAATTTGCTTGTGAATGTACAGTGGCATATGAGGCTGGCAATCTCATCACTGTAAGTAACTTGACACATGAACCACCACTGCAAGAGCTGGGAACTGCTTCGTGCGGGTTTCCGTATAAGGTACTAACTGCAGAGGTGGCCACAGACTCTACAAAGAGCAGGGAGTGGATGATGATATCATGGTGTACATAGTTATTTTACAAGCACGTTACTAAATTTCACATATATATATATATATATATATATATATATATATATATATATATATATATATATATATATATATATATATATATATATATATATATATATATATATATATATATATATATATATATATATATATATATATATATATATATATATATATATATATATATATATATATATATATATATATATATATATACTGAAGCACATTAAAAACGCACCACCTGTATAATCCAGGAACAGAGTGTGAAATGTAAATATAAGTGTGTACAAGTTTACATATTTGGAATCTTTATTCATTTTCCTATGAATCCATGCTGATCATTAATTTGTACATTTGATTGTTATGAAATTCATTGCATTCTGTGCAGGCAAGGGAGAAAACCAAAAATACAAAAAATGCACGTGCGTTATCCTGCTGGAGAAGCTGCAAGTCTGGATAAATTGTGAACGCAGGAGCAACCAGTGCATCCAGAACCTCATCTCTATATGTCACAGCATTAACATTTCCACGGAAGACGTGAAGAGGCAAGCGATGGTGAAAACTGAATCCTCCCAAAATGTGAATACTGCCACCTCGAAATCGGTTGACACAGCAATCTGCAAAGCGCTCTTCACACCGTCGCTAAATCCGCATACGTCCATCTGCAAAGGATATTTTGAATCTGTTCTCGTCTGTGAATAGGACAGCATTCAACTGCAGTCTAGTCCATCTGATATGTTGCTCTGCCCATTGCAGGCGCTGCTAACGATGTCTGTGAGTCAAGTTTGGCCCAACATAAGGTCGTCTTGCAGTAAGGCCTGTATCTCTGAGTCGTCGTATGACTGTCATTCGAGAGACTTGCCCATGTCTACCCACTATTGCTCTTGCTGTTTGACTTGCCGGGAGAGTCAATTCCTTAGGTGACTCAGTACAATATGACGATCTTGCGCAGGGGTAGTAACTCGTGGCTGGCCACTGTAGTGGTGTTGATGGTATTGTATGATGGTGATATTACTAAATGTAATTGTATGAGGCCAGCTGTGAAGGATCCTGAGATAAAATGTAGTTGTGAATTGTCAGAAGGCCTTTCTTGCTACCACTACGACCTCACACTTAATTTTTTTTAATGAATGTGGCTACGTAAAGTGTCTAGGGTTATGATATGAAGTGTGGTGTAATAGGTTATAGATATACCCACAGATATTTAAGAAGACTAACAATATTAACAAATGTTAAAATACACTGAACTAACTCACGTGTGTAAAATTTTTTTGATAGAATTATATTACATTTATTTTGTTCTGGATCAATTTTTTAGATTGACCAGAACTTAAAAGGATTTAGAGATTATGAAAGAAATGCATGGAATATTATATCATAAATGCAATAGTGTACATATATATGTACTATACTAGTTAGTTTTATTAAAATGTTCTAGTAGTCATCTACTTGGGAGGATAGTTAATGTTTATGCTGTTGGGGTGGCCTCATCACACCTGTCTATATTGACTACACAGTGTCCAGAAAATGGTGGGAATTTTTATGGGGTATTAGTAACTACAAAGTGTTGGTGAATGTCCAGCAGACCAGAGGCTCACTCATCTTGTAGTTGTAGCTCTGGTGCTGAAATCAGGTGGTCCCACCTCTCCGTGCTGGCGGGCAATAATGGTGGTCTCTGTCACAAGTACTGCACAGATACACTCGAGTAAAGTCACCAACTGAATAGACACTGCTTTGTTGACAACAGAAACTCACAGCTCTGCAATCAAAGTATGGGCCATGTGTCAAAATCTATTCTCTACCCACGTCTGGACACAACACTGACACAACAACCACATCATACAGACAGGTCAGATCTCTCTGACCAAACAGCACATTTACCATGGTGGTTTTACATCAGATAGATCCTCCCAGACTATAGATTCTGAAAAATATTTATTAGTTTTCTGCCCTAAAAGAGGATAGGTAATATGTTTCATTATTCTCAACACTTGATCTGTCTTGCCTAACCCTTGTTGGAGTTTATGTATATTGTTGGTCCCTAGACCCTGACTTGGGCGGGGGGTCTAGAGCAAATCCCCACTTGTTTGTAAGGCTAGATTTCGATATGGCAGTATCAAATCACTCGAACATGAAACAATATTCAAAATATATATATAAGGAAATAATTTCAATCTTACCAGATTATGAATAAATAACACAGAATTGCTAGCAAAACTCAGCTGAGCTGCTGGCTATAGTATGGCGTCCCTAAACTTCTTACACTTTCTTTCATATGGAAATCACCACACTTTAAAATCTGTGTCTATCACTGAACAACTATTGAAGAATGGCCCCACTTTCGCGTCTGAGCGCTAATGATATGATTGTCTGTGGCCAATCACTGCCTAGGTTTATTTTAAATTCAAATTTCCTACCCTAAAGTCATTTCAGTCATGCTTCAGTCAAGTATGGATGGTTATCTGTTAGTCTGTCCGTCTCTACTTGTGTTTCTACAAAACTGTACTTGATTTTTGAACCAACCTTTCTCTCCCCTCCAAAATTTTGTCGTTAAAAGTTATTTTTAGACACAGCCACCACAAATATCCCTTCTCTTCCATACTACGTAGATTTGAACACCTGCGTCTCGAGGTCGTGTTTTTTTTTTTTTCAAATAGCGACACTTTTAGATTCAATACAGTCTGTCGATGATGTGAACAACACTGTCTTTTGTCATTATCTTCAATATTATCTATCCGTCTGTAAAATTAAGACCATATTAGTTCACTGCTCAGAATGGGCCATCCGGCCAGCTAATTTTTATATTCCTAACATTAATATTAAGAAAAAAGTACTTTTTAAATTTTGTAATATTTCGAACATCTGCGTTTAGCCGCTGAATTCAAATCAAGGGCTTGGTATCGCGCAAAAGCGTCCAATAAATGACTGTGGCGTAACATATCTATGGTCCCTTCTGTCGAGTTGCTTACTTTTTATGTCAACTTGGGAAACGTGACTTTTCTCCGTTTCCCCCCCAATTGCGTCTCCTTAGCCTTTCTAGTCTCACGCAATCTTTCCAGTCATATTTTTTTCCTTTTTGATCCGCCGTTCCCCTCCTGTCTAGCAAGTCAATTATTATGGAGGATGATGACCCGCGGTCTAGGCGATCATGTACATCAGCAGCCTACGCATTATGTTTTTATCCTTAAATGTTATCTTTGGAGGTATTTTACCGTTGTATCTCTGTCAATTTCACTACAGCCACTCCGAAGTCTACCCCGGGCACTGCCAGTGGTTCCGTAACGTTCATTGAGACGTACAATAGTGCTGTGGTGGCAATTCATCTTTCTGGCAATGGCCCGCGAGCTCATTCCGGTCTCCAACATACCAATGGCTCGTTGGCGGTCGTTTTCAGATAGTCGTGGCATTTCAAGCACATGTACTGGGTGTTTTGTCTCAACTGCCTTTTTATACCGAGTATACTGCCACAACGCGTACACATTTTCAGGGTCATAGCTGTTGAGAATCGTGTTGCACGTGTAACTTTCATCGTTTTCATGTAGTCTGTACACACACCCATGGGTTGAATCTTGCACTTTCCATTCCAGCAGCCATTCGCTCTCTACCGCATGGCAAACACGGGGAAAATCCATTCCCACACTTTTTTTTGCCAGCTTCTCGGCATCAGTATATATAATAGTGGTGCGTTTTTAATGTGCTTCAGTATATATATATATATATATATATATATATATATATATATATATATATATATATATATATATATATATATATATATATATATATATATATATATATATTACAATTGTGGTCTTCTGATATCTAAAACCAAAGTTCGACCGTACGTATGATACGAATTGTATTTATGACGATAAAATACGTGTTATACGCGTACGGTAAAACTTCCGGACGTTGAAATACGTTGCATCACTGCGTCAAATGTTTCAAGACCTGAAAATTTATCTCCAGTTGAAACATGTCATGGTGTCCTACAGAAGTTAGACAGCTAAAACTAAAAGCACTTTAATTTACTTATTTTTATTCTAATATCGAGCACAAATAACAGACGCAACAAGACCTTTCATTACAAAAATGGGCATGTAAACTTATCTGCTGTGACTATCGACAACTAAGCTTAGCAAGTTTTCAGTACTTAGTCAGAATCATCTGAGTCCTCTACCAGCCAATTAACGTTTGACTCTTCATAATACACATCGGTGATTTTGTCCATCAGACGTGTGTTTGCGTGGGCGAAATTTTACGCTATACCTATTGTCGTAGATTTTAGATAGGAGTATTAAGACTAGGGTTGGTCCCTTCAGAATAGGTTGGAATGAGTGATAGTCACAGTGAGAGCTGGTGAGAAAAAAAAACCCACAATAGAATTTCCCACACGTGAGATGATAGAATGTCATAAAGAAGCTGTCTTTGAGAATCGAGATAATCTTCTCTCTCTCACCTATCTTCTACGACCGCTTTTAAAGGCGTCAGACAGTCTAAACACAGATATATATATATATTAATATATCTCTATCTACTCACGGGCACGCACATACACGTGACGACAGGTAAACACACAGACTTGGAAAATCTATAACAATGAATTTATATGTATTTGAACGAGCTGACCAACGCACTGATTTAGTTCAAGAGAGAGATTATTATTATTATCATCAAAAAAAATCTTCTCACAACACCAAAAATACATCAAGGAAAAACATATACAAATAGTCATAAAATTTAAGAAAAATGCTACAAGGATGATAGCCCCGTTATGATCTTAGCTCTAGGTTTAGCCCACAGCCCCGTTAAGAGAACAGATGATGGCCCAAAGAGTTATAGATACGTAGGGTTTAGGCTAAGAGTTTTTCTTCTTTTCTCGTAAATGTATGCACAGAGTTGAATAATCTGATTTAGCCTAAGAAGTAAAGAAACTCTAGCAAATAGTAACAAATTCTGCAGGTTAAACAAAAAGAATTAAGACAGTAAATGGGTGACAATCTATAACTGTAAAATAACACTCTGATCTGCGTACACTCATTCATTCAGCCATGGCCATGCAGTTATACTCACAACTTTGCTCGCTGCCTCTGGGAACATACTCAATTCTAGGACCTTCACACAGACCCGAAAATGCAGTCCTTGACCAAGAAATCCCCAGTTCCAAAAGACGTACTAAACTCTCAGGGAACGATTCCTTGGGTGTTCTAATTTTTCGAATGTCTGATTAAGTCACATAAAATATTGTCCAGGCACGAAAGTTAGCAGAGCACAATGTCATTAGCTTTGGTTTCTAGAATTTAAGGAATGTCGGATCGGTGTCTACTTTCAGGAAGTTACTATATTTGGTCGCCACAGTACTAGTCAAAACTCTGTCGGAATGTTTCTGATCTTTGCTTGCCACAACGGGCTGAATTGTACTGAAGAGTTATTCTGGAAGAATTAATTCTGGCGCGAAGGCCTCTTACTTCATTTAACTGTTACAGTTCAGGTAATGAAAGTGATTTGTTTCTTCCCAAATAAAGTTCACGTACTAGAACGCTGGTAAAGTTTGGTACCACCGTTTCACTATATAAAAGAAAGAACACATATCAAATAATTTTACAATATGTACCCACTATAACTTACATTATTAAACCGCAAGTGTACTGCTTGACTTATCATTTAAATTTCCCGTAAAGTAAGTTATATCTTAAAAAAAAATCATCAATCCCCATGAATTTAGGAACACGTGCGTGTTCCGTCAACATCTCATGAGGTTTCTAGCATTTGTAAGTTAGCTTAGAAAAATATGATCTCGTCTGATTTCTTAGCAGTAAAATTAACTTCATTATAGCTACATTATTGTTTAGTAAGCTAAGATATAATTTATTCTGCTATCCACTGAAACACGTCACTAGAAAATAATACAGACTATATAAATTTGGCACTCTGCGCAAAATCTAACTAGTGAAATATGAAATAAGCGACTTAACACTTTATCATTTCACAAAATACTAGATATAATATATATTACCTCACACAGAACTACAGGTAGTCGCACAACTTAAGAATTATATGCTGAATATTTAAGGAAGTCTAGAAGTTCGACAAATTGCCGAAACAAACTGAGAAACTTCGCTAACAGCTATTCTGTTTCGAACAACCTGTCTACTGCGAATATAGGAGCGAGAATGAAATTAAAGTTTCAAACTCGGGCCAATATCTTAAAATCAGACAAAGGGCCCAAACTTATTTCGCCAAGCGAAATTATCTCCCCTACTCCCAACATTTACGTCAGCTTAACGCGTGACGTAACTGCCACAAGTGACCGAGAAATGCGCGTGACAGTTGCAAATCTCAGACAACCGTCTACAACTGCGTCGTACAGATGCCGGGTTTGACCCCTTAAGCTAGTGACAGGTGAACAAAATGGTAGACCAAAAGTCTGCTCTATGTCCAGCGAAACGAATTTCTCACACCTCAGGCCCAGAAATCTGGTCGGGCCGCGCTCTGACCGGGGGAAACTGCAGACGTATGTCTGGCGAGAACCGTATCTTCACAGCTATCTGCGCGACTGACATCTGATGCAATAAGGTTACTAGTCAGTATGAGAAAGAAAAACGATGATGGGAAAGAAATATATTTTTCGCAACGAATGATGCGAAAAATTACAGGAAAAACAAGTACGGAAAAGTAATAAAATGAAAGGATTAGGGTGAGAGAATAGGAAGAAGATGTAGGTAATTT
The DNA here is from genome assembly GCA_024509875.1 of Oreohelix idahoensis. Lineage (NCBI taxonomy): Eukaryota > Metazoa > Mollusca > Gastropoda > Stylommatophora > Oreohelicidae > Oreohelix > Oreohelix idahoensis. Next base: position 69,217 of record JAMPIV010018042.1, on the reverse strand, counting down.
AATGATATAAAGACCCACGTGACAGGACGTCCCCCCTTTAAGATATGGAAGCACTCCATGTCTACGTTATGGAATTAAATTTCCTATAACCGTAGCTTCGGGGTGTCTGTCTTCTTCCTTCTCATCTTCCCCCTCCCTCTCTCTCCAATTCCTACTCATGAAGTCTACTCCCCAAAGTTTCCTTCCTCTGGAATGTCTCCCATGCGCGCTTGAAAGAGCGTCACCGCTTCTGACATTTTTGAAAGATTTCCTGTGATAGCGGTGGAATATCCCTGCCACTATCGTCATCTTCGTCAGTTTTGGCGATCGTCAGGAGATGGTCGGAGGTTGGCACTGGTTTTTCCAAGTATCTCTTTAAGAGATTTAAATGGAAAACCTTCTCCTTTCCTTCAATAGAGATCTGGTAGTTAGCCTTAGAAATCTTTTTCAGGACGGTAAACGGCCCTTGCCATCCGATCTTCAGTTGGTTGTTCTCGGTAGGGAGCAACACCAAAACTTTCTCTCCTGCTTCCAGTTCTCTCTCTTCCGCGACTTTCCTGTATCGGTTAGCGTGCTTGGTGCGTGCTCGCTTAAAGTTAGTCGTTGCTAGGTCCCACCCTAGTTTCAACCGTTCCTTTAAAACCGACACATATTTACTGGCTGAGACAACTGTCTCATCAGCCTTCTCGTCTGTCAGAGACTGAAGTAAGGCTTCAAGCGGGCCCTTAATGGGTCTGCCGAATAAGAGTGTAGCTGGCGGAAATCCTGTGGAAGTATGAGGAGATTCTCTGTAGCCAAATAATGCTGCAGGAATACAGAGATCCCAATCTTCAGGTTTCACTTGTGCCAGCTTACTTAGCATCATGGTGAGGTTTCCATTAGCACGTTCCACGAGCCCATTTCCGGCCGGAGTATATGGCTTAGTGTGGATGTGCTGGGTCCTCAAGATCTTAACGATCTCATCCATCAACAGGTTTCGGTATGGAGATCCATTATCCGTCAACACTTGCTGAGGGAATCCCAACCGAGTGAAAATCTGCACGAGGGCTTCTGCGACATGCTTGGCATCTGCGCATGTTAGCGTGATAGCTTCTGCCCATAAAGTGCATGTATCGACTAAGGTCAGGATGAACCTGTTCCTTCTTTTAGTCCTTTCGAAAGGCCCTAAAATGTCGATCACAACCCGTTCGAATGGTGTTCCCATTATTGGCATTTCACCCATGTGTCCGTTGCTTGGGTGGTACACGTTGGCACTGGGCACAGGATTTAACGTACCTGATAATATCAGTGTTTACTCCTGGCCACCAATAATGAGTGGTTATCCGTTGGTTTGTGGCGTTCTGTCCCATATGTCCGCTGAAGGGAAGAGAGTGCCCCATTTCTAGGATTTGGCTTCTGTACTGTTTCGGTACTAGGAGCTGGTTGTAACCTTGGTCAGGCTTGCCCGTTCTCCGATAAAGTACGCCATCCTCAGAAAAAATGTCCCCGTGCTGTTTGGGTTCCTTAGCAATGGGCAGTTTCCTAAAGCAGGGTGCCAAGGTAGGGTCCTTGTATTGCGCTTCTTTAAGTTCCATGGGTAACAAATTAGGCGCAGGCTCCCGTTCCTTCTTGGTTTGCCCTCTTGTAGTTACTGCTGCCACAATCGGCTCTTCCGGTTTCCCAATACACACGTATCTCCCGCCAAGTATGACTGGGTAGATGGGATCATCCATAACAGCCGCTTTGATCACACCTCTGACAAAGTCAGAGTGTATCTCCACCAATGCGATGGGAAGCGCTGTAGGTGCATCACTCTTACGAACTCCACAAAGTTTGACGGTCTCTCCTGTCTCTTGACCGGGTTTAACCAGCTTTCTGGCAACAATGCAATCGTAAGAAAGCCCCGTGTCAAATAAGCAAGAAGTTTGAGAACCGTTCAAAGTAACAGTACCTCGCGTTGAGGGTCTATCCCCAACAGGTTGGGAATCACTGTCAATAATTCCGCCTTGCGAGACTGTTAATAAGCATCCGATGCGTTTCGGCTCGGTGTGCTCGGTCTGATCATATGTCCCGTGCTCAGGGGTTCTCCCTTTGCCACCTTGTCCTTTCTGGCTACGCTGCCATGTAGGGCGGTCGGGTTGATCATACTGTTTGGGGTGGTTGGGGTACTTGTTTTTGTAGAACTTGGATTTTTCAGGAGGGGGGTTTTGAGGTCCAGTTTCTCTGTGGTTAAACTGATTTGAAGCATTAGAAGCCTGAGAAGCTTGGTCAAGATTATTTTTCCGAAAATGCTCTTCTGTCGGTTTTCGTTTTGTGGCCGGTAGTTCAGCCAGCGCATTATGGTAACGCTCAGACTTCTCTAAGATGTCTTCAAGCTTTTCTGCACCTTGCTCAGCCAAAAATCGCCGGGTGTCCGCAGACAAAGTGTTCTTTATTTGTTCTGTTAGAACAAATTCCTCAAGACCTTCATAGGTGGAGGGGAGCTGTGAGAGCTCTAGGCACTTTGTCAGATAACCCTTCAAACGAGACGAGAACTGCTGAAAAGTTTCAGAATTCTCTTTCCGGCTGTTGCGAAACAGTTGCAAAAATTTGCGAGCGTTCATTTCAAAGCGCTCCAGTAACGCTTTCTTCAACAGATCATAGTTGTCTTGTTGGCTGCTTTCCAGTTTGGCGTAAACATCATACGCAGAACTTTTCAAAGCCTGGGAAAGCTTCATGTTCCAACGCGACCTCTCTAAACCGTACAGAGTTGCAATTTTCTCAAATTTCTCTAGCCATGTGTCAATCTTCTCATTGGGACAAGGGAAAGATTCTAACGGAAAAGACATAGCAGTGAGATGAGTAGATTGAGTACTAGCAGGATCAGTTAAGGAAGAATGCGGAGAAGACTCTCCGTTGCTGGAGGTAGAGGCAGCACCACGACTTTGGACTTCTAGAGTTTTAAGAGCCAACTCATGCTGTCTCTCCTTCTCTCTTTCCTCTCTGTCCTCCCTCTCCTTCTCATGCTGTCTCTCCTTCTCTCTTTCTCTCTCCCTGCGGATTTCCATTTCCTCGTCCATCTTCTTCTGCTCTTTAGCTTCAGCTGCTTTCCTCTCCGCATCATATCTCTCCAGTTCGTCTCTGACAAAAGCTTTCGCTTCCTCTCCTTCCAGTCCCTCCTCTCTCGCTTCGTCCCTGAGAAGTTGTCTAAGCTTTGCCCTCTCGGCCATATTATGTCAGTGACTGAGACTAGTGGAGAACGAAAATAGGAAAAAGGATACACTGGTTCCTACCACTTACGAGAAAAAAAATTTACAAAAAATCAAAAGATGATATACTTAACCCTGGGATACCTCCTCCAAATTAAATCTAACTATCGCTGCTATTATCGGCAAGAAAGCACTTAATGCAAAACACGACTACGCCAACTAAATGGTAGTTAAGATTACTTCTGAAAAATAACTTGCTACAGTGGAAAAGCAAAATAATTATTGCAAAAATTAAAGAGAAAAATAATCCCTTAATTATAAAGTCCACTATCAAGTTCACCCCTGAAGACAGTTAGGGTAAGGGAGGCAATTAATCTGGACAAATAGTCCGAAACGCACTCCTTAGCTTTTGCTCAAACACCTACTTCTTCAAAACCCAGTGAATGTTATACACACACTACTTTACCAGCGTTTAGTATTACAAAATCAGTAATTAACATATATTCCGACAATCAACCTGTAACTGAAATGTATATTATTTCTAAATGCTGTGGAAAAAACTATCAGTTTGTGTGGTCAGCACGCTCGAAAACAGATCGTTAGTCTAGGGGATAAATTATTTTTAAAAGATACAAAACTCACAAGACATCACACTCTTACTCTATTACAGAATAAAGAATCTAAAATACAAAATCCAGATAGACGAGTCCACGTTTGTCGTACTCGTCTTCCTATTCTAAGTTCAAAGACCGGAAACGAGCAACCATTTGTCGTACTCGTCTTCCTATTCTAAGTTCAAAAATCCTACGGACGAGAACCCATTTGTCGTATCGCCTTAGGATTTTGGGTTCAATTCCCGGTAACGAGCGACAATTTGTCGTAGATTTTAGATAGGAGTATTAAGACTAGGGTTGGTCCCTTCAGAATAGGTTGGAATGAGTGATAGTCACAGTGAGAGCTGGTGAGAAAAAAAAACCCACAATAGAATTTCCCACACGTGAGATGATAGAATGTGATAAAGAAGCTGTCTTTGAGAATCGAGATAATCTTCTCTCTCTCACCTATCTTCTACGACCGCTTTTAAAGGCGTCAGACAGTCTAAACACAGATATATATATATATTAATATATCTCTATCTACTCACGGGCACGCACATACACGTGACGACAGGTAAACACACAGACTTGGAAAATCTATAACAATGAATTTATATGTATTTGAACGAGCTGACCAACGCACTGATTTAGTTCAAGAGAGAGATTATTATTATTATCATCAAAAAAAATCTTCTCACAACACCAAAAATACATCAAGGAAAAACATATACAAATAGTCATAAAATTTAAGAAAAATGCTACAAGGATGATAGCCCCGTTATGATCTTAGCTCTAGGTTTAGCCCACAGCCCCGTTAAGAGAACAGATGATGGCCCAAAGAGTTATAGATACGTAGGGTTTAGGCTAAGAGTTTTTCTTCTTTTCTCGTAAATGTATGCACAGAGTTGAATAATCTGATTTAGCCTAAGAAGTAAAGAAACTCTAGCAAATAGTAACAAATTCTGCAGGTTAAACAAAAAGAATTAAGACAGTAAATGGGTGACAATCTATAACTGTAAAATAACACTCTGATCTGCGTACACTCATTCATTCAGCCATGGCCATGCAGTTATACTCACAACTTTGCTCGCTGCCTCTGGGAACATACTCAATTCTAGGACCTTCACACAGACCCGAAAATGCAGTCCTTGACCAAGAAATCCCCAGTTCCAAAAGACGTACTAAACTCTCAGGGAACGATTCCTTGGGTGTTCTAATTTTTCGAATGTCTGATTAAGTCACATAAAATATTGTCCAGGCACGAAAGTTAGCAGAGCACAATGTCATTAGCTTTGGTTTCTAGAATTTAAGGAATGTCGGATCGGTGTCTACTTTCAGGAAGTTACTATATTTGGTCGCCACAGTACTAGTCAAAACTCTGTCGGAATGTTTCTGATCTTTGCTTGCCACAACGGGCTGAATTGTACTGAAGAGTTATTCTGGAAGAATTAATTCTGGCGCGAAGGCCTCTTACTTCATTTAACTGTTACAGTTCAGGTAATGAAAGTGATTTGTTTCTTCCCAAATAAAGTTCACGTACTAGAACGCTGGTAAAGTTTGGTACCACCGTTTCACTATATAAAAGAAAGAACACATATCAAATAATTTTACAATATGTACCCACTATAACTTACATTATTAAACCGCAAGTGTACTGCTTGACTTATCATTTAAATTTCCCGTAAAGTAAGTTATATCTTAAAAAAAAATCATCAATCCCCATGAATTTAGGAACACGTGCGTGTTCCGTCAACATCTCATGAGGTTTCTAGCATTTGTAAGTTAGCTTAGAAAAATATGATCTCGTCTGATTTCTTAGCAGTAAAATTAACTTCATTATAGCTACATTATTGTTTAGTAAGCTAAGATATAATTTATTCTGCTATCCACTGAAACACGTCACTAGAAAATAATACAGACTATATAAATTTGGCACTCTGCGCAAAATCTAACTAGTGAAATATGAAATAAGCGACTTAACACTTTATCATTTCACAAAATACTAGATATAATATATATTACCTCACACAGAACTACAGGTAGTCGCACAACTTAAGAATTATATGCTGAATATTTAAGGAAGTCTAGAAGTTCGACAAATTTGCCGAAACAAACTGAGAAACTTCGCTAACAGCTATTCTGTTTCGAACAACCTGTCTACTGCGAATATAGGAGCGAGAATGAAATTAAAGTTTCAAACTCGGGCCAATATCTTAAAATCAGACAAAGGGCCCAAACTTATTTCGCCAAGCGAAATTATCTCCCCTACTCCCAACATTTACGTCAGCTTAACGCGTGACGTAACTGCCATCAGTGACCGAGAAATGCGCGTGACAGTTGCAAATCTCAGACAACCGTCTACAACTGCGTCGTACAGATGCCGGGTTTGACACGTTAAGCTAGTGACTGGTGAACAAAATGGTAGACCAAAAGTCTGCTCTATGTCCAGCGAAACGAATTTCTCACACCTCAGGCCCAGAAATCTGGTCGGGCCGCGCTCTGACCGGGGGAAACTGCAGACGTATGTCTGGCGAGAACCGTATCTTCACAGCTATCTGCGCGACTGACATCTGATGCAATAAGGTTACTCGTCAGTATGAGAAAGAAAAACGATGATGGGAAAGAAATATATTTTTCGCAACGAATGATGCGAAAAATTACAGGAAAAACAAGTACGGAAAAGTAATAAAATGAAAGGATTAGGGTGAGAGAATAGGAAGAAAATGTAGGTAATTTAATGATATAAAGACCCACGTGACACCTATGGAAAGCACCCCATGTCAAACTTACACATATTAATGTAACGTATAATAACATACCATACGTGTGACGAAACGTCTGGATGCGTTCTTTTTTGTAGCTCTCTCAAACCTTTAGCCACTACGGCAGTATCATTTTTTTCTTAATTTTCTCTCCAATCGCTTTTATTTGGCATAATTGTTATGCCCTTTCATTCATTATTTTACTCTCTATGCTAGATCTAGTAGGGTGAAGTCTCTAACACTTCACTCCCCTACGGAAGTATCTGCCATGGGACTGTCTTTATCTTGTTTACCATTCCTCAGACGTATTTACGTTCCGCCAGGTGAACTGGGGTATTATCGTAACAATACCCAGTCATTATCACCGGGCAGCGAGCGAGATTCTTATCATGAAAAGAGACGGTCTCGCCCGATCAACATCTATAGAAGCCAATATTGTCTGTCTGAGATAGCCGACTGATGTGGGCAGATTACACAGGTGGTAGATGCGTTTATCGCCTTTGCGGAACCATCCCTGTGTGTGATTATCACGATAATCTGTCTGGAGAGACAATATTGGCGTTAGGTAACATCTGGACATCAGTAAGTTCGCAGATGGTGTTTATGGGTTGTGCACAAGATGCTACTGGAAATATTACCTCATGATTAGACAGAAGTCACGCGTGGAATATTAAACTTAATATTTTAAAACAAGCGAGGGGATATTTTAAATGAAACACCCCAAGCCACGTAGTGCTAGAGAGATTTGATTGGTTTGATTTGAGAGCCGGAATATACAATGAATTCCATTTGAAAATTCGGCGGACACATAATCTGTGATTTGAGCTGAGAATGAGAGATTTAATCTAGCGAACTCAGAGACACAGAACAGACAGCTTCGCAACTTCATACGAGCAACTCCCAAAAAAAGCCAGAAAGAGAAGGATCGGACCTAGAATTCCATTATTAACAGTGACAGATCGATTATTGGGCAACTTTGGCATTTACACGTAAACCCGCATTTTTTAATACGAGGCTGTACACTTAAAAGGACCAGGACTTCAATTACCAAGACTGGAACCTAGGAATTTGATCACAAGTCATAGAGGAATTAAACAAAAGTGTTCGCAGAACACCCGGCATCAGAGGAATTAATTATAATTTCCCAGACCAAAGTGATTCCGAAGCTTCTAATACAGAGCTGCGTCCATTCTAAAAACTGTGCAAGGAGATTGTGTATAACCCAATTTGGGGTAAGTTGTGAACATTTCTTTTACAAATGTGAATTTAACATGTTTTTCTTGCTTAGTGGTTATATATGAGGCTGGCAACCTCACCATACGAAAATAGTATATTCATAAACCACTACAGAAAGCGCTGGTGATTGTTTCTGGCTAGTCGTGCGGAAGCCCGACAGTAGAGGTTACCCCAGACTCCGACTGGAGCAGTGATGAGTGATGATTACATCACATGTGCTTCAAGTGTATCATATCATTTTGTGAGATGTATGTAACTTGTTAATGTTAGTTCATGCACTGTCGTGGTTGAGTAAAGTGTAGAGTATTTGTCGAGTTGGACATTAGTAGTGAAATCGACAAGGGATAGTGGACTGACAGAGTTATAGATTACACACACGGAAAGGTGTAAATAGGACATGGACTTGAGACAACCTGGAAGAAGATTTATCAAAGTGATCTCTCTCTCCAAGCCTCAACTCACTGTTACTGTCTAAGCACCTCCTGCTCTCACTCTTTTCTCTTATCAAAACATAGAGATTCTAGTAAAGAGCTAAACCAAGTTAATTATGGATGAAAAGGGTCGGGAACAGCGCATTAATAAATGTGTAAACTTTATTAAAGAAGAAAAGCATGGAATTAATGCATATCATCATACACAGCATAAATTACATCAATAATCAAATATTCATCAATAACCCTCAATAATGCAAATACACACCCACAAACACACACACCACCAACACTCATAAAACCTGTAGAACACAGAGAAAATAACTAAGCTGTCCGACAGTGGGTCCGCTTTCGTGGGACCAAAGGCGCTAGCTCCAGAAAAGTGTCTTACAAGTAAATATCCTTCACGGTGAATGAAGTGAAATACAAAACTTTCCTTGTCGGGCTAAACGTTGGTGACCCCTAATTGCGCGAGGGAACACTGGAAGACGCTGTTTATCTCCTGCTGACCAAATAAACGAACTGAGCGACAGCCTGTCCGCTTTTCGTGGGATCAAATGTGCTAGCTCCAGAAAGTGTATTACAGATAAATATCCTTCAAGATGAAATACCCAACTTTCCTTGTAGGTGCTATACGTTGGTGACCGCTACTTGCGTGAGGGGGCTGGAACTCTGTCCATAGATGGCTGCTCATAACGGGCGAGGTTTTAAGTATCCAGAAAATACACCAGACGAAGTTACTTGAGGACACGGGGTCCCAGGCGCTCTTATCCGGCGCTAGGCTCTGCTTGGCATTAAATCCGGTTTGGGCTGGTTTGACTGTGGTTTGACTGACTGCCCCGTTTAGGCACACAAAGGCGGGTGATATGAAATTCTGCTACAGACATGCTGGGCGGTTTTGATATTCTGGAAGCGCAACGCTCTGACTGGTAATCCAATAGGCGAGTAGAGAACTACTACTGCATTTGATGATTCCAGATTTAGCTTTGGCTCGTTGCACTGCGTGAGCGTAACTTGGCGTTGACAAAAGGGTTTTGGTTCAGGAACGGGGTTTGACTACTCGTGACGCTAGCGGTATTCAGAAACCCTCTAGATCGAAGAGGACATGTCGTTCTTCGCCTGACTGGAGTCTGCTCTAGCGATTTGGTCTCCCTGAAACTGAGACCCAAAAAGACACCCTTTACCTCAAGCAACAACAAAATCAATCTAATGTTTTATAACCTAGTCATGCTCCGCTCCCTCCATTCTATCAATTATAGCATGTGCCCGCATAGGCTTAATATCTTACGTACACCCATGTAACTGTCATTAAATGTTCTGACAGCAAAATCTCCTCCTCTTCTCCCAATCTCAACATACAGGAACCCTAACCCTGTAGTTACAGTTAAATGAATATGCTTATTCATCTTACAACATTAAATGAATTTACATAAACAGATTACAGCATTTGACATTACACAAATAAATCGTATGTCCCCTTGGGGAAATATATTAGCATTCCACAAAATGAGTACATAGAAAATGCAATGTTCTTGCTATAATAATACAGTTGTGGCTGAATCATAAGATAGAATTATATCTATGCCTGGTGTGGTGAGTTGGGATTATATAAATATTTATAGGGGACTTAGTGTACTGACTGAGATCAGCTGTGAAGGTCTCTGTATCTAATAAGGTTGGTGTATTACAGAGGACCTTGCTTGCTACCACATTTCGACCTCAATCAGACTTATTCTTGAATTGTGTGATGACTTCGTTTAATGTCTAGGGTTATGATAGTGATGAAGTGTAAGTTCACAACAACCAACAGCCAGATAAACACCTAAGTTAAGATTCACAACAATTTACAACACTATGACAATCACAAACACCTAACACTTTAAAGATTTACCTTAAGTAAGTCAAGTGTTAAATTTTATATAATGTATTAACTTTTCAATATATATATATATCCTGATCCTACTATAATATGAATCAGGAATCACAATCAAATGTAAGCACAATGTTTATGTACAAAAATTTATACAAAAGATCTTTGTCCAGATCTATAATAGTATTGTAATATAAGTGTAGTGTTGTGATGTATTATTATGAGGTAATACTGGCTTTTAATGCTAGGTTGTTGTTTGTCATCACGACTTCATGTGTTTGTTATTGGTGGAAATAATATTAAGGGATTCACAGATTCTGTTTCTTTACAATTTCTGTCCCTTTTGTCTTTTTAACAAAGTTCACTTCAGGGGTATTTGATTCAAGGTTGGGCTTTACGTGCTGATATGCTCTTATCTCATATTGCAGCTGCAGGAAACCTGTATCCTCTGCTCGCTTGCTTCTCAGTTTGATAATATGATAGGCAATGGCCGCTATCTTGTGCTGGGAGTCTGCTGCCAACTTTCTGGATCACGCAGTACTCAGACCGGACGATGCAATATCACCATCTATACCAAGGTCCCTGAAAGTGAAGGTTATGCATCCTTCTTACTAACTAGTATACAATATTATTCCACACTGAAGTACATGACAGTACAAACAAACATAAAGTTCAGCGCTTTAGGCCAACTGCTAGCTTTTCATGTGACAATATACACCAGTATTCCTCTCCCTAATGGTTACAACGCCTCTGCAATTCCAGCTGTAATACCTTCCATACCATAGGATAGGTGTTATGTTACTATATGGCAATCCAAGATATATATATAGGCAGTTATACTCCTCTCTGACAATCTTTTACATGGTAGAGCAATATCTAGGCTTTGCCTCATGTTTGCTACTGAACCGCACATATACAGACATAATTTATCACTTCACATTCAATTTTCAATAAAAATACAGATCAAAAATGTCTAGCTTACCGCAATTCGTAAGGAAAACACACTAAAGATGACTGACACAGTTTGATCTGCGGTATGTCCAAGCTGTTATCTTATATTTAATTTAGAATAACACTGCTTGCTCTCATCTCTCAAATGTGTAACGATATGGCGTCCCTTCTAAGATTTCTTCTGCCAATATCCAGTGTATTGACCAATCGTTTTGAATATATTCAAAAGAGTACCCAGTCATTACAACATTTTCATTCACTTCTACTCCGTTTCTAGGCATTTATTTGTTATTCATAGGTCACCCAATCCAATTTCTTTTAACTTCAAAGTTCAGCCAATGGCCTCCCACGTACCATTTTAGACTTTCTGTCACTACTATGTTTCACAAAATTCAGGGATTTCCATCACAAGCAGATATGACCAAACATGACAGTATCTCTGTTCTCTATATGTTTTAGTACCAATATTTACTTATCTAATGGACTTTTTAGATAATTTATTACATATTCCTAGTCCACTAGCCTTTCTGTACACGAATATATGATTTTCAAGGAGCTAAGTGGTGTAGTTAAGAATACGATCTTTTTTCGATGTTAAGTGTTTAATTCAACTACCACCTGTTCAGTCCTTTACGACTGTACTATCAGTATAAAGTCAGGAGCCCTGCGAAATAATCAGGTTTCCCAATAAGAATTTAAACCTGTTTTCAAAACTTAACCTCGTATCGTTAGTTTTTTTCATTACTGTTTATTTGAAGAATTTAGGCCATGCCCACTGTGAGTTGGTTTATTTTTAGACACACAGCGAGTGGCTTGCGATACTGTGTTACATGGTCCGTCTACCTCTCTCTCTCTCTCTTCTTCTAAGCCCGTCTGTCTTTCCAAGGCTCACTTTTTGCGCGATTTTGCACTAGTGTTAGTTTTTAAAATCAAGGTCGTCCAAAAGATTTTATTACACATTCTATTTTTAGAACTACGGGTATCGCCGTATTGTTAGGCTTAAGCATTTTATTAGGAACGAACGAATTAGGACAAGTAGAAATCTTGTGTTAGCCATTACGGCGTTATACAACAAAGGCGTTATCTATACCAGGAAAGCACTGGTCTTTCTCCATTCTTCTTCCTATCGTATTATTTCGTTCTGCTTTATATTTATGTTCTAATTTATATATGGGTATTAGAATTTTTCACCACAATTCTCCCCACTTAAAACAGACATTATATGTCAGTCCCTAATTCTATATACACATAGATAACTTTCTATCTATGACTGGTGATTACCTTGAGTCTCATCGCACGGATGGCGGCTTAGAAAATCTGCATCAACGTTTCGCTGATTTTATTTTTATCATGGATTAATGCAGGTGGGTCAATTCAAAGTAAGCACTACTGACGAAGGTTGCCTTAGACCTCTGCAATCCAAGAATCCATTTCAGTTATGTTACTGAACAGCTGCAAGTGTTACTGCTGGTCTTAATGCTGCTTAGCAATCAATATTCACCATTTCTCTTCTCTGAGTCTACTCAACGACATGTCCCGAGAATATTAGATGTTCCTCAAATTGTACGTTATGAGGAGTTGATCTATATGGTGATATCTGAGTGTGTAGGGGATCCAATAATTTCCTGATCAGCCTTAATAAACACTCGGACTATCCTCAATTCAAAAAGGCAACAATGGAGACACTCTGCTCCTCCGAAATGTTCACAGCCAACAATTGGTCTGATCTCAGGCTTGATTGAATGTGGAAACACCCTTCTAATAATATTCTTAAAATATTCTATAATGTGCCACTCAAATGGAGGCCATATTCACCAACTATATTTCCGCCTACCGACAATTTGGTGAATTAAGATACTATGTGGGGAAATGAGTTTCTGCATCAGAAATCAATTCGCCCTTAGCTTTGCTATAGTATGTGTGGGTGATCTCCATCCAGGGTCCGATCAATACTTCCCCTTGGACGGTGTAGAGTGGGTGACTACCAATGTCACCAGTGCCCTTTTCATGCTATATAAATAGCCATATGGTGAAGCGCTGTGAGCATTTTCCGAATTGCTCACTCGTCCACTCCCCAATTTTCTTCTAACATTTTGTTTCGGGTTCCAATCTGGCAGATTATCTTCGATATTAATTTCAGCCAGTTCCCTAACTGCGGCTTCAAACTGTGTCTGGGTTGACTGGTCTGAGTTTCTATTTTCTCTGGATGCCCTTCTCAGAGTTGCGAATCTAAATATTTTTGGTGAAAACTGTTGGTGGGAAGGTGGATACCTATCCTCTATGTCAAGCTTATTATTTTTATTTTCTTTTGTTATTTTTAGGCCCATATGTTTCAGAATGCTTGGCTGGCATCTGATTATGATTTTCCCAACTTGGGGACTGTACCTTGCTACATTTTTCACAGGCCCCCACAAATTGTGCAATATCAGCAGCTACTTGGGGCCAGTAATATTTTTCAGATGTCCTTTTACGTGTGGTTCCATTCCTCTGGTGTCCACCGTCAGGTACAACATGAGCTTGTGCCATAACTTTTTCCCTGTAGGGAGTTGGCAATACCAACTGTCCCTGTTCTTTGGATCCTGCTCTAGCTTTCCTGAAGAGCAGTCCCTCCTTTAAATAGAATTGCCCTTTCTTAGGGTGTGTATGGCTTGTTGGCAATTTTCCAAAGCAAGGTTTTAGTGATTTATCCTTTGCCTGGGCCTTTCTCATCTGCTTATGGGAATAAATTAGTGGTGGTTCCTCCTCCGTTCTACTAGGGGTCGACCTAACCTGAAGCGTGGCCATTACCACAGGTTTTACCGGGCTTCCTAGAAAAACATATTTACTTCCTAACACCAGCGGGTAATTAGGGTCGTCACACACGGCTGCTCTAATCACTCCTTCCACGTACCAAGTCTTGACATTTATCTCGGCTACGGGAAGTGTCATAGTGGATATTCCCTTTACGGCCCCTTGTATCTCCACTTTCCCTGTGGTATACTGTTCAGGGTGCACTAGGGTTGCACTCACAACTGAGTCATATTCTAAACCTGAATCGTAAAGGCACCTAACCTTGGCACCATTACATGTCACTTCTTCACAGATAGGGGGATGTTGAAGATTTATATGATTCTCTGTCAGTTTCTTCTTCCCCTTGTCCACTGTTATCATGCATGCCGCGTGATATGGAGGAACTTTCCTACCACATTCACTAGTATTATGATTATGCATCCTGCATATTTGACAATATTTTCCTTCCTGTCTGAAGGGTTTCCTGTCATCATATTTCCTTTCATTGAATTGTGGGGTTTTATTTTTATTATCATAACGTGGCCTATCAAACTGGTGCTTACCTTTGTTCTGATCTCTATGATCAAACTCATTAAAGTTTTGTGGTGCCTTAAAATTATCTACCTGTCTCTTCTTATTACCAACTACCTCTGCTTGAGCTGCCTGATACCTTTCAGCGACATTTAGTAACTCACCCAGCCTCTCTGCACCTTGTTCCATGAGAAACTTTCTCAGGTCTGGAGCCATGGACTCTCTTAGCTGCTCTATAAGGATCATTTCCATAAGATCTTGGGTTTTCCCCAGAGCAGTCCATTTCTCCAAGTATGTCTCTAACCGTGCAGAGAACTGGTGATATGTCTCACCTGACAGTAGTTTAGCATTCCTGAACTTTTTTCTATAAAATTCTCCATTCCTTTCATATCTTAATAAAAGAGCCTGCTTCAACATGTCATAATTGTCTTGGTCATCTCTGCTCATCTTGGCAAAAACTTCATAAGCTGTACCACGAAGCCCTTGTGATAACTTTAAGCTCCATCTTTCTCTCTCTAAACCATACGTGGTAGCCAAAAGTTCATATCTATTTAGGTAACTTTCTATGTCATCGTCTTTCTCAACAAAATGGTCTAAATGAAAACTCATAGCTGAGGTTGAGGCTATCTGACTACCAGTGGCATCTGAGGTAAAAGGACTGGCCCCATTTTCAGGAGCATGGCCTTTAATTTCTAACTCTCTTAGTCGTAATTCATGCTCCCTCTGCAATCTCCTATCTTCTGCTTCCCTTTCTGCAGCTAATCTTCTTTCTTCTCTTTCTATAGCTAATCTCTTTTCTTCTCTTTCTGCCGCTAATCTCTTTTCTTCTGCTTCCCTTTCAGCCTTTTTCTCTTCCAACTGGAGCCTCTTTATTTCCTTGTCAGCCTCAATCTGTAACTCTAATTTCTTAATCTCTCTAGCCTCTTCTAACTTATTTTCAGTTTCTTTCTCTAATCTTTTTTCTTCCCTGGCAATAAATTTATCACATTCTGAGGTCACATAGTCAATCAAGACTTGACCATCCATGTGCATTTCTCTGGCAGTCTGTACAGCCGCAGATCGAAACATTGCCAGGTCAGCCATTTTCTAACAGGCAAATTTATACAATGTCTAACTAAACAATTTTATCTATAACTAATTATATTAAGGACAACCACAAGCACTGAAAGCTCAACCTTATTTATTTTCCACCCAAGAATACCTTTTTAATTTTTATAATTCCCTGAAGTGAGCTACCTAATATAATTGGTGCTTTGAAATTTTAAAATCCCGGGAGCGAGACCCCTAATATAATTGGTAAGAGAGGTTTCAAATCCCGTACAGGACCCCAATATATGTGGTGAGTTGGGATTATATAAATATTTATAGGGGACTTAGTGTACTGACTGAGATCAGCTGTGAAGGTCTCTGTATCTAATAAGGTTGGTGTATTACAGAGGACCTTGCTTGCTACCACATTTCGACCTCAATCAGACTTATTCTTGAATTGTGTGATGACTTCGTTTAATGTCTAGGGTTATGATAGTGATGAAGTGTAAGTTCACAACAACCAACAGCCAGATAAACACCTAAGTTAAGATTCACAACAATTTACAACACTATGACAATCACAAACACCTAACACTTTAAAGATTTACCTTAAGTAAGTCAAGTGTTAAATTTTATATAATGTATTAACTTTTCAATATATATATATATATATCCTGATCCTACTATAATATGAATCAGGAATCACAATCAAATGTAAGCATAATGTTTATGTACAAAAATTTATACAAAAGATCTTTGTCCAGATCTATAATAGTATTGTAATATAAGTGTAGTGTTGTGATGTATTATTATGAGGTAATACTGGCTTTTAATGCTAGGTTGTTGTTTGTCATCACGACTTCATGTGTTTGTTATTGGTGGAAATAATATTAAGGGATTCACAGATTCTGTTTCTTTACAATTTCTGTCCCTTTTGTCTTTTTAACAAAGTTCACTTCAGGGGTATTTGATTCAAGGTTGGGCTTTACGTGCTGATATGCTCTTATCTCATATTGCAGCTGCAGGAAACCTGTATCCTCTGCTCGCTTGCTTCTCAGTTTGATAATATGATAGGCAATGGCCGCTATCTTGTGCTGGGAGTCTGCTGCCAACTTTCTGGATCACGCAGTACTCAGACCGGACGATGCAATATCACCATCTATACCAAGGTCCCTGAAAGTGAAGGTTATGCATCCTTCTTACTAACTAGTATATAATATTATTCCACACAGAAGTTAATGACAGTACAAACAAACATAAAGTTCAGCGCTTTAGGCCAACTGCTAGCTTTTCATGTGACAATATACACCAGTATTCCTCTCCCTAATGGTTACAACGCCTCTGCAATTCCAGCTGTAATCCCTTCCATACCATAGGATAGGTGTTATGTTACTATATGGCAATCCAAGATATATATATATAGGCAGTTATACTCCTCTCTGACAATCTTTTACATGTGTCGTAGATTTTTTGATAGGAGAATTTAAGGCTTGGGTTGGTCCCTTCTGAATAGAGTGGAATGAGTGAGAGTCACAGCGTGAGTTAGTAAAGGAAATAGATACCACAAGTGAGATGATAGAATAGTGATAGAGGCTGTCTCTGAGATGCGAGAAAATCTTCTCTCTCTCTCTCTCTCTCTCCTATCTTCTACGACATATTTTTTTAAGCAGTCAGACAGTCTACCACATATACATATATTACATATATTATATCTACTCACGGGCACGCACATACACGTGACGACGGTTACACACACAGACGTGGGAAATCTATAACAATGATTATACAAATATTTAGAACGAGCTGACCAGCACACTGATTTAATTTATGGGTAAGTTTATTTATCATTATTAAACTTACGACACAACATATAAATTTTACATCAAAAGAAAACATATACAAATAGTCATAAAAATCAAGAAAATGCTACAAGGATGATAGCCCCGTTATGCCCTTAACTCTAGGTTTAGCCCACAGCCCCGTTAGGATGACAGATGATGGCCCAAAGAATTAGAGATGCATATGGTTAGGGTCTAATATTGTCCCCTTTCTAGAAGGTAAGAACTGACTTATGATAGCAGTATCTATTCTAAAGGAACAATTACATTAAGCAGCAAATCTTTCTTCAGGAAAAATTACAAAACAAAAAAAAGAATGAATGCATTAAACCAACGAACATCCTTCCGTCACTTTCACTCGGTTCTCTCACCCTTACCTAAAACTTGATGTTGTTCACCGTCTGGCGCAACCTTAGGACACTTCTCTACAGTGAATCTGGATTCTTTGGATAAAGCGAATCCCAGCTCTACAAATACATGTGTTCTTCCACTGTTTTCGGGGAGCGTTCGCTTCACCAGTTAAACTTTAGATTTACTTTTAATGTCACTTTGATCAGGTTTGATAAGCAAGTTTAAACGGGCACACAGAGTTCCGAAAAAAAAAGAACACGAGGATTCCCTTAATTTGGAAAGGATGACCAGTGGACAACTGCTCTCAACAGATAGTCTTGGTTCACTATCCACTCTTTCAATAGTGTTGGAAATGTAAATGTTAGTTCTTGCAATTATTCTCGCCGCCAGGCAGCATATACATTTAAATTTGTGGAGCAATATGAACTGGCTCAAAAGCCCAATATATATTTCTAGTCTTTAGGAACCGTTTGTGGGATTTGTATTACTGTCTACCTCTGATGGCATATGCACTGTCAGACGAGTGTTACTTGAAAAAAACCCCACGTGGTTAAAGATAGGAAATGTCTATGCTTCTCACAAGTATGTCCTTTTTACTAAACGCCAGCAAGTTTGGGTTCACCCCCAGAAATGACTGAATGAAGAAAAAAACAACATACAATATACTATACAGAATATGTACTCGTTAAGATCTTACATATTAAACGGCAAGCCTACAGCTTGACTTATTATTATTAAAACTTCCCGTGAGATAAGTTATATTTAAAAAAAATCATAAATCCTCATGAATTTAGGAACACGTGCGTATTCCGTCAACATCTCATGAGGCTTCTAGCATTTATAAGTTAGTTTAGAAAAATATGATCTCGTCTGATTATTTAGCAGTAAAATTAACTTCATTATAGCTACATTATTGTTTAATGCTAGAAATTATAATATTTCTGCTTTCCACTGAAACGCGTCACTAGAAAATAATACAGACTATATAAATTAAGCACTCTTTTCAAAAGAAACTAGTTAAAATGAAATAAGCGACTTAACACTTTATCACTTCACAAAATACTAGATATCTATTATATTTATCTCACTCCAGCACTACGGTAACACCACGACTAGGATAATTCACTAGATAGGTAGTTAGAAGCTCGTCACAAATCTGACGAGAACTATGAAATTCGCTATAAAGCTTCATTCACTAGCACGCGTGTTCCATCTACTGAGATGTTGGAGACTGAAATGAAATCAGATTTCAGCTCTAGGGTGGATATTTGAAAACAAGGGCAAACAATCCCACATTTTCTCAAACTCCGAAATCATCTCCCCTTTACGTGTACAACACCTTACATTTAACATTACCATTACTAGACGTCTTACATAGCTGACACTTCTGCGTTTCCCCACCTCGCGCTGACCAGGCCAACAGTGGGTGCCGTTTGTCGCTGCTATTCCCAGACAGTTGTCTCGAACTGCGACTAAAAGGGGTAAATTATCGCTCCTACCTGAGCGTTCGGCCGAGGCGCTTTCGTTGTGACCGGTGAAAGATGCAGACAATATGACACCTCTAGGTCTCGCGAAACGAATATTCACAGCTTATATCGTCCAGTACGGGGAATGCTGCAGACTTAAGTCTGCTCTATCGTGAGATAAGCGAAAGTCCCAGTTTCGTTTTCACTGACATCTACGCAATAGAATTACGTATCCCAGTATGAGAAAGAACAAGGTAAAGTTTGAGAATACTGAAGAAAATATTTTTCGCACCCGAGTGATGCGAAAAATACAGGAAAAACAAGTACGGAAAGATAATAAAATAAAAAAAAATCCGAGTAAGAGAATAGGAAGAAGATCTAGGTAATTTAATGAACAAAACCCACGTGACAACATGGTAGAGCAATATCTAGGCTTTGCCTCATGTTTGCTACTGAACCGCACATATACAGACATAATTTATCACTTCACATTCAATTTTCAATAAAAATACAGATCAAAAATGTCTAGCTTACCGCAATTCGTAAGGAAAACACACTAAAGATGACTGACACAGTTTGATCTGCGGTATGTCCAAGCTGTTATCTTATAATTAATTTAGAATAACACTGCTTGCTCTCATCTCTCAAATGTGTAACGATATGGCGTCCCTTCTAAGATTTCTTCTGCCAATATCCAGTGTATTGACCAACCGTTTTGAATATATTCAAAAGAGTACCCAGTCATTACAACATTTTCATTCACTTCTACTCCGTTTCTAGGCATTTATTTGTTATTCATAGGTCACCCAATCCAATTTCTTTTAACTTCAAAGTTCAGCCAATGGCCTCCCACGTACCATTTTAGACTTTCTGTCACTACTATGTTTCACTAAATTCAGGGATTTCCATCCAAAGCAGATATGACCAAACGTGACAGTATCTCTGTTCTCTATATGTTTTAGTACCAATATTTACTTATCTAATGGACTTTTTAGATAATTTATTACATATTCCTAGTCCACTAGCCTTTCTGTACACGAATATATGATTTTCAAGGGGCTAAGTGGTGTAGTTAAGAATACGATCGTTTTTCGATGTTAAGTGTTTAATTCAACTACCACCTGTTCAGTCCTTTACGACTGTACTATCAGTATAAAGTCAGGAGCCCTGCGAAAAAATCAGGTTTCCCAATAAGAATTTAAACCTGTTTTCAAAACTTAACCTCGTATCGTTAGTTTTTTTCATCACTGTTTATGTGAAGAATTTAGGCCATGCCCACTGTGAGTTGGTTTATTTTTAGACACACAGCGAGTGGCTTGCGATACTGTGTTACATGGTCCGTCTACCTCTCTCTCTCTCTCTCTTCTTCTAAGCCCGTCTGTCTTTCCAAGGCTCACTTTTTGCGCGATTTTGCACTAGTGTTAGTTTTTAAAATCAAGGTCGTCCAACAGATTTTATTACACATTCTATTTTTAGAACTACGGGTATCGCCGTATTGTTAGGCTTAAGCATTTTATTAGGAACGAACGAATTAGGACAAGTAGAAATCTTGTGTTAGCCATTACGGCGTTATACAACAAAGGCGTTATCTATACCAGGAAAGCACTGGTCTTTCTCCATTCTTCTTCCTATCGTATTATTTCGTTCTGCTTTATATTTATGTTCTAATTTATATATGGGTATTAGAATTTTTCACCACACCTGGTGACTGCTTTCTGTGAAAGTTATAGACTAGTGCCTAGCCACACAAGTAAGCATAAAATGATTCTCCCTTTCCACTAGAACTATCTATCAAAAAGGAATAAGTGACTATGTCCTATAATCCAGAATTATTACCTGCATCTCACTATTCAGTTTTAAGTGAACAATCCACACCTTCCATTATCTTACAGAAATGACAGTTAATTTAGCCTATTCTTAACCCATGATAAGCATCTGTGGACTGATTCTACGCTTAGTATCTGTTATTGTAAGTTTAACATTTAATCCATGATAAACCGTAACAGTTTAAGCACCCTTACTAAGGCCGTAGACAGCGCTACCTTATCACTGAATAAAATTTACCGGGAGAAATACTCAAAATGAATTCACGTCACTTCCTATCAGATATATATAAAAAGCTAACATGAATATAATATAATAATTATAAGATATGTCAACTCACCCCGAAAAATGACGAGAGATAGGCCTTAACATTTAGTTCTGTTGTTAAAGTTTGCCTTAATTCTCATGATGGTCCATCTCGGGCAGGAAATATTCACGAATGTCTTTGTCTATTAAGACTCTTCTAGATTTATATGTTTACATACAACGCCACACAGGACACCTGCATGACCTGATTCTACAGATGCATCGGCGTAATGCGTAATCAAGAGAGTAAGACAAAGGTTATTCTAGAGACATCAGAAGTCAACAACCGCAAGAAAGTTCCTTCAGGTAGAGGAATGCATAATATTATGATAGCTCTAACTCGTCTAAGGGGCAAAACCCAGAGACTGACCGCGATTGTTATCTCCCCCTTGTTTCGAAGATGAAACGGTTACCCAGGCCTCAAAGGGTACCAGCCGCTAGTGATCAAAGACTAGAGCGACCAGAGAAATTCCCCTGGACGGACCAGGTGCGGTATGTAATATTACCGCTACGCTGACCGTTTCTGATCAGTGGGGGATTTCTACTGAAAGCCAGAACGTAAACACCTCGGGTAGGGTTTGAGAAGGAGAAAATGAAAGAAAATAAGAATACAAAATGTCTAGGAAAACAGAACATTAAAAGAGTTAATAACATATGGAACGAAATGGTAAATAAATTATCAGTCACTGTGACATGCACAAATCATTATTCGCGCTGTCCAGACACAGTTCCCAGTTAATACCCAGAGGAATAGTGAATTTTATTCATCTTTCCTGAGTTGCACTGTGTATAATCAAGAATTTAATTCTTTTGAGAGATTAACATTGGTGGGTGCACAACAAGAAAATGCGCCTGTTAAGCTTCCAACTCAGTGTACTTAGCAGAGGCATTTTGTTCTTTCTATTTTGTCCAAAAGTTCGCGGAACGAAGCTAGTTGTGAGTGAAACGCAGGGAATCAACACCAACCGCCTAAATCGGACAAGTTGTGTGAAGAATCGCCCTTATCACCAAGCAGTGACGAAAATCACAGCTGCAGGACTCACCTAAAACTTAAGTGCTTATAAAAAGGCACCAGCAAAAAGGATATATTTTTTCTGAACTATATTCTCATACTAAATCTCTGTGAAGAGAAAATTTGATTCCAATATAAAAGTCACCAGCAAATTATTTTTTAAAAAACTATTAATACTAATTGATTATGAAATTTGTTACCTGTTGTTTTAAAACTAAACAATAATAGTCGATTCAGTTTTTTATATGTATGAAAGCAAAAGTATGAGCCAGAAGAATTAATATATATATAAATATATATAGACATATATTTACCTCTAAATAGAAATATACCATCATAAGAACAATTCGCTGAATTAACTCAGCTGGGGGCTTGAACGGGCTAAAAATCATTGCTTAAATCCTTCACAAAAGGCGACGGACAGATATAAGTTAACCATTGCCCAGCGCTATGTCGCATGGTTCTTGACTTCTGAATTATCTTGTGAAGGCTCACTTCGGAAAAAATCGCCATTACACTTCTATCTACATTTCTGCCAAGAGTAATCTTGTGTGAAGGTAAACACCTTTGAAGACCTAATGTAGATACTCTTGAGTTTGGGCCATTGTTGGACCACTACTGCAAAGTAGTGGAGGCAATCCGTGACAATACGCGTACTTTATTTTTTGCCATAAAATACGTATAATACGCGTATTTTATTCTCATACGTAACGTGCTGTTGAACATTGTCTAAAAGCACTTTCATCCGACCCATTGGGGTTAAACTTAACATTCATGGAGGGTAAAATATAGAGGAAGACGGAAGTGGTGGATGGAAGCGGAGGGCGCCTGATATTCAAAAGAAGCATTTGTTTTCCTCTTAGTTTGTGGTACAAGTTTGTGGCACAAGTTGCCAGCAGTCGACGCTAGGCACCAACATGAGACGGGTCTTGAAGACGCTTGACAGCTTATGTGATTACCTCATACGTGTTGCATGAGACGTGTTACAGTCACCAGATTTGACCATTGGAAAGAAGTACAGTCCAAAGTACCTGTGAGAACCAACAGCGGCTGAAGCAGACGCCAACCTATCCCACGCTGGAAGCTCAGGGACAGGGGCTAGGGTGGTTAAGAGAACTTGTTCGAAGTGGCTACCTCACACTCAAGACCCATGCCCTAAGAAAATTTAATTTAGGATCGTTGACAGGCGTTGTAATTATTGGTTGCTTATAACCCTTTCAGCCGCAGACTTAGTAAATCAGGCAACACAACGCTGATGTGGAACACAATTTAATACCACCGAACGCCCAGACAGTGTTCGTGAACGTTCTGAAAAACAACATATAAAACAACGTCTAAGTGAAACTGAAGTAAAAATCAATAGCATAAATAACACAACGTTTACCAGTTAGACCAGACCACATACGAGCAAACTAATAAATTGCAGCACTTGCACTATTAAAATAAATCATTTGGGCTTCAATTCTTACTAATTTTTTTAAAAAAAGGTAAAAATCGCGTGACGTCATATGTAGACGAGCCAATTACTACCATCTAACCATCTTCTCTCTCTCTCCCCCCCCCCCCCCCACCCCCCATCACTAGCGGCAGTCGGTTTCACGACATCTTGCTGCCGTGACGTAAATAAAGGACGGGAGATAATCAGAAGAGAGAGAAAGAGAGAGAGAGAGAGAGAGAGAGAGAGAGAGAGAGAGAGAGAGAGAGAGAGAGACAGAGAGAGAGAGATAAGCTTGAGAAATGAATAAAAGAAGAACACAGCTAATGGCCTTCAGAAGAAAGAGAAGAAAAGACATTATGACAGTTATTGTTTCAGCTCTTTCATCTTATCATTATTATTAAAATTTCCGTGAACGCACGAGCGCAGATATCGTGATCATTCAGAGCTTTTTGATCCAGGCTCAGGAAGAAGTAATCATCTACAGCGGCATAATTAAACTTATTATCCTCCATATCTGCATTGATTTTACAAGCCAGCTTTTCTTAAGTCAGGTGCCAGAGCCACGATAACACCAGTGCGTAATGGTTTGACATTTCCACGACTGACATTTCATGTAGAAAATTGAGTGAACTTACGGAAATAATAACAGCGGTACAATGATGCTTGTGAGAACTTTGATGTTACAATTCTCAACCTTCAAGCTTAAAACTAGATCATCTTTTGTTTGCACATCTATATACTTTATTTCCCTTTTTTTTAAATTTTAAGTGCTCTGATTCTGAGGAGATTTGGTTTCAAGAGGTAGATGGTTAGACAACATCACAGACATCCTACAAAAAACGTGCGATAAATAATAATAATAATAGCCCCTTCAGTCATAACTGACTATGGGAATGCGCCCCTGAGGTGGCAGCCCTCAGCTGCTTATTTTCCTGGTGCTCCTTTCGACGTTTTCTCCTCACCTCTGCTTCTTGTGTGAGCCTCTCTTCGCCCAATCTGAGGTGGTGCCGTAAATAGCATCGCCACTTATTGCGATCGGCAGCTTCATCCTCCCATGTTGCTGGATCCATGTCCAGTGCCCTCATATCTCTCTTGCACACATCTTTGAACCTCAGCTGTGGTCGCCCAACTGTTCTCTTGCCATCTGCTAATTGTCCGTAGAAGATATCTTTTGGGATGCGACCATCTTCCATGCGGCGAACATGGCCAAGCCAGCGAAGTCTGCGCTGTCTAAGCAGCGTATACATACTTTGAAGGCCAGCACGTGACAACACCTCGACATTTGTCACTTTATCTTTCCACGAGATGCCGAGGATGCGGCGTAGACACCGCAAATGCGATAAATAATAATACACATAAAGGTATGCTTCAGGTGCTCGTGAGAAATAAAGAAGTAGAAAATTAGACAACAGAAAAACAACAGAAGTGATAGGCTTTCCGGAAACTCGAACCCAGGACCTTCCGAACAACAACACTTCCTCACTCTAGCAGCGAATTGTGACTATCTTCCATGCCAACTAGGCATCACAAAAATAGCGCTTCCTGGACAGTGGTCGTTAGCACGATTTCCCCATGTAACTGCGGATAACAAAAACATGCGATGCACCTAGCTCAAGAATGCAAACTTCACCTTCCCACCACTCTTCACGGAAACTCTGGACTGAAAAAAAGTAAGAAATGTCAAGTATTTTTCTGGGGAGATTTAGCCACGTGGTTTTTTTTTATTTTGGTTTTAAGTACCATGTTTATTGCACACGGATAACTCCATCAGTGTTCCGATCTCCTTGTCACGGATTGCTTCCCCTTAGCTCTGCAGTAGTGGTCCACCAGTGGCCAAAATGCAAGAGTATCTAAAATGGGTCGTCAAAGATGTCTACCTTCGCACAAGATTACTCTTGGCAGAGTTGTTGATAGAAGGGTAATGACGCTTCTATCTCCAGGGAGTTTTCATAAGATATTTTTGAAGTCAAGAACTATGCGGCTTTGCCAGGGCTATTGTTAACTTTATAACCGTCCGCCGCCCTTTGTGAAGAATTAAGTAAAGGTTTGCCCGTTCAAGTCCTTAGCTGGTGTAAATCAAGCGAAATCCCTTTTATAAGTACTTACTCTATAGCTGTAAATATATGTCTATATATATATATATATATATATATATATATATATATATATATATATATATATATATATATATATATATATATATATATATATATATATATATATATATATATATATATATATATATATATAAAAGAGTCTTGCTCAAACGTTTGCTTTCATACTTATAATAACTGAATAAACAATTATTGTTATATGTTCAAATAACATGTAACAAATTTAATAATCAATTAGTTTACCAGGTTAAAATAACGATGAAATGATGTTGACTTTTAGAGTTAAATAAATTTTTTTCGTCATTGAGACTTGGGTTGAAGATTTAAATTTAAAATTAAAATTTAATATCCGTTTGCTGTTGCCTTTTACAAGCACTTAGCTGGTATAAGGTGGTCCTGCAGCCGCGGTTTCGTCAATTCTTTTGTGATGATGACACTTCACATTCTGATAAATTCGTTCCTCGAACGGTCTGGTAGTTTCATTCCACGAACTTTAGGAAAAAAATAGAAGAAATGCCTCTGCTAAGTACATTTGTGGGCTGCAAATTAACAGGCGCATTGTCTCGCTGTCGACCCACCAATGTTAGTCTCTCTGAATAATTAAATTCTTTTGAGTATACACATCGTAACCCAGGGTAGATGATTAGAAATCACCAATATTCTTCTTGGTTTTAAAAGGGAAAATATGTGCTTGGACAGCGCGAACGCAATGATTTGCCTGAATTACAATTAACAAGGTACATATATCTCACAAAATGATACTATACACTTGAGGCACATGTGATGCAATCATCACTGCTTCAGTCGGAATCTGGAGTTGCTGCAGCTTTCACGTTTCTGCGCGAATTAGCATAAAACAAACACCAGCGCTTGCTGTAGTGGTTTATGAATATACTACTTTCATATGTTGACTTTGCCAGCCTCATGTATAACCACTTAGCAAGGAAACCATGTCAAATTCATATTTGTATAATAAGTGTTTACACTTACCACAAAGTAAATTTTGGAAACACAATTTCCTGGCGCAGTTAGAATGGACACTAGCAGCTTAGGTTAGATGCTGTCGAATCACTTGATCTGGAAATTTTTGAATTCCTCTTTTGACGGGTGATCTTATTCCTTAGGTCTCCAGTCTTCGTATTCATAAATGCGGGTTTACTTTTTTTAAGTTTTAAAGTTGCTCAAATACTCTGTAATGGTTTCCAGTCTTTGTATTTAAAATGCGGGTTTACTATTAAGTTTTAAAGTTGCCCAAATACTTCGATCGGTCACTTATAATTTTGGAATCCTTAGTCCGATCCTTTCTCTGGCTACGGGAGTTGCTAATTTGACGTTGCGATGCAGTCTGATTTGTGACTCCGATTTCGCTAGATTATATTTCCAATTATCAGTTCAAACTCCCTCATTGTACTTCCAACGAATTTGCCAATGAGAACCATTGTGTATTCTGGCTCTCACTTTACACTAATCCAATCTCTTTTGCACTATATGGGTAGAGGTATTTAAATCATAATACCCCGCATGTTTTAAAATATTAAATTTTAAAATTCCAACGAGTGACCTCCTTCTCATTTCCTGTCTAGCTGCTTTCTCGCCAATATTGGCTCCACAGACAGGTTATCTGTAACAATTACACAGGGATAGCCAGGCGGAAGCTATTATCTCATTATCACCTGTGTTTTCGTTCCTCCGCTAGATGAATCTCTCAGACAGACAATATTGCATTCTATTCATCGCTCGTACGAGACCATATTGTGTCAATAAAGAGTGTCTCTAACAAAGATGGCTAGGCGACTCAAGTGATAAACGTATTACCGCTGACCTGTGTAATTAACTGGGTATTGTTACAGTTCACCTGGTGAAATTTAAACAAGTCTGGTGCGGTTTAGAGCAACAAATGGAGGTACATGAAATATGTCAATAATTAAGCGGAATAAAGAGAGAGAGAGGGGGGCACAAAAGTACATGAACAAACCCGTTTTGTCACACTCCTCCCTTAGATCACACAAGGAGAATATCAGCATAGTGCAAAAACTCCTTAGCACTGGTGATAATCCCTATGTGTGTATATAGGAATCACGCATTCTTTAAATATTTTTGTAGTGGGTAGGTATCCTATTTTTTAAATTTTGCCAGGGCAACGGCCTTATGGTCTACGTTTTACGATTTCCAACTGCCGAGGGATTTTTTACGAGCGCAACATGCACACTGGACCTCCCTACTTCTCTCCCTTATCCGAGAAGGCGAGACATCTGATCTCACTACTTATGGAGAATGAAAGAGCCCAGTGGATGGAGTAGAAGTTAAAGTTAAAAAGTCAAAGTTTTTTTTTCTGGGGAAGTTTTAGCCATGTGGATGGGACAGAAGTTAACTGAAAGACAAAAGATGTTTCAGGTAATGGAAAAGTGAACGTAACACCTTCAATACTAACACCTGTATGATGTGTCTACGATCTGGTACATTAATTAATCTCCCAGGTGCCGCCTTGTACGCATCATCATTATCGTCATGTACCTTTGCGTTCTCCCGGAGCATGGAACCACTGCTGTAGCTGGTCATCGTGCATGAAGCCAGCGTCAAGCATTCCCATGCTCTCGCAGCGGTCGTTTCTGTAGCAATTGTTGTTGCAAGATGACGTTGCCAGTCCCAGGCACAACATATTAGTCACATGTATGAACATGTATGAACATGTATGACGGTGCAATGAGCCTATTCTTTCTTTGCCTCTTGAGAGACCCCTGGGCACTGTTCAGTTTGTTATAATCACATTTCTAATGTCTACACTTCTAATGTCTACACTTCTAATGTCTACACTTCTAATGTCTACACTTCTAATGTCTACACTTCTAATATCGACGCTTCTAATGTCTACACTTCTAATGTCGACGCTTCTAATGTCGACGCTTCTAATGTCTACACTTCTAATGTCTACACTTCTAATGTCTACGCTTCTAATGTCTACACTTCTAATGTCTACGCTTCTAATGTCTACGCTTCTAATGTCTACGCTTCTAATGTCTACACTTCTAATGTCTACACCTCTAATGTCTACACCTCTAATGTCTACACCTCTAATGTCTACACTTCTAATGTCTACACTTCTAATGTCTACACTTCTAATGTCTACACTTCTTGTTCAAATAAAACAACCGTATTTGTTGCGTACAGGACTTATATAAACACTTGAATATTTACTTTAGTCAATTTACATTGATTTTTATATTTATAATCCGAGATATTTTCTCATAAATATTTATGCCGTGTAGTTTCCGGTTCTCTAACGAGACAAAAAAAAAGACTACTATAACTTCATGTCAGTCGACTAATATGAGGTTGCGCAATAGGCTGACACCCCCGCATCAAGTAAAATAAAATTGCTATAGAAACCACCACTTTATGAGCATATGGATTCTTTGATGCCAGACTTCCTTGTATGGCTTGTCTTGTAGAAGAGGAGGATTGAATAGGCACGATAAGGTCACTAATGTATAACTGGTGACAAGAACCAGACAAATTCTATTGGAACAAGAAATCGCTGGCAATGGATTGGACACAATTGTAGAAACCCTCTGACAGCATTACAAGACAGGCTTGATTCTGGAATCCCTAGGGAATGAGAGAGCGAAAGAGAGAGAGAGATAGAGAGAGCGAGAGAGAGAGAAAGAGAGAGATAAAGAGAGCGAGAGAGAGAGAGAGCGAGAGAGAGATAGAGAGAGAGATAGAGAGAGAGAAAAAGAGAGAGAGAGAGAGATAGAGAGAGCGAGAGAGAGAAAGAGAGAGAGAGAGAGAGATAGAGAGAGCGAGAGAGAGAGAGAGAGAGAGAGAGAGAGAGAGAGAGAGAGAGAGAGAGAGAGAGAGAGAGAGAGAGAGAGAGAGAGAGAACGAACGAACGAACTTTTATTTTCAAAGGGTTAAGAACTGGTCACGCAGGCCCGTCTGACATTCTGCCCTTCCTTTCTCTCTCTCTGTCTCTCTCTCTCTCTTTATCTCTCTCTTATCTTGCATACTATATCCTTTCATTCCAACAATTTGTATTATGTACAGGCATGCAACATTATAAGGGTAATATAACAGCACACAATTATAGAATCCAATCATAATCAAATTTAAGCATGTTTAATAAAAAATATAAACGAAAGTAAAGAAATAAAAACCAACATAGAAACAAACAAGCAACAACAAAAACAGACTCACAAACAAAATCTAAATCCTCCATACAGAATTTAGACATTGGTTTGAAACATAGCGAGATATATAAAGAGAGAAAGAGAGAGAGAGATGGAAAGAGATTGAGACCAAACTGATATAAATTAAACTAATGAGGCAAACGTGTAAAGACTTTGAGATCATGTCACGTGACTGGAGAACTGTGTATAAGTTTGTTGAAGACCTATACTCTTTGGAAATCTGAATTCTATTGAAGGAATGACTGTCTTAAAGCATCGCCTGCTGGAAACAAAATGGCGTGTTGTGGTGCCTTGCTACAACCAAAACACTAGGCGGAGCAGAAAGGTAAAAAAAAAAAAACAACAGAACAACAACAACAACACTATTGTATGACTTAGAAAGTGGTTTCCAAACGGTGTGGCGCGTCACACTGGTGTGGCTCGAGAGGGTGGCAAGTGTGGCTGGAAGATTCAATGACAATCAAGGATTTAGAGAGATTTTCAAAAAAGTAATATGCCAAAAATAAATATGCTCATTTTCTTTTCCTTTTTATTAATTTTGGTACCTATAATATGGGAAATGTATATATAGAAACCCATAGAATGTCGTAGAATTTCGCAGATTTTATTCAGTAATATAATTTGTTTAATGTCAAATAGATATAGTTCTCCACGACATATTGCTGTGAACAGGGATTTTCAGCTCTAACAAATATCAAAGACCACAAAATATAAAGGCTTCTTTGTGCTGATAAGGAAATGAGAGTCTGTTTGTCTCAAGCAAGATCTAATATACAAAAAACAAGCTCACACCTCACACAGTTTGTATATTTTTTGAATGGATCATGTGTTTATGTAGCTGAATGTTTTCTATACTTTCTGGGTGTCTCATGACCATTTTATAAAGTAATTGTGTTCTATGTAATGAGTAAAGCACCGCTAGGAGTTGAATTTTCGTTTTTGACGGTATAGAAATTGTGGCCCAGATAAAAAATTTTGAGAACCACTGATGAATTAGAAACATTGAAGATCAGCTAGATACGACAAGTTGTAACAGTTCATTAATAAGTGCTTGAGATGAAGAGTAGGAGAACGTTGCACAACGTTATCACAACCTGAACCTGCCTCTTGTTCTCATGGATCTCTATGGCAACAACGAAAGTATAAGCTTACTGCTCCATGAAGGAAGTCAAACAAAGCAACTAAATCTGAGGCTCTGCATTGGGCTGGCGAGCTCACCGTGAAATATAAATTGTTGCAGAAACCATCGCCACAAGAACTAATGTTTTAACGTGGGCTTTCTCAAAGGGACCATATGTTTTAACGTAGGTGATAAGGGTGGATTTAGGGCTCGCTCCTCTTTGGTGATAAGGCCGCTATTGTGATGCTTCCATAAAATGATAATGGCAGAACTGACCACCATGGACGTTGTAAATATAAGTCCAATTTCGTTGGAAAACCTTCAGCCCGGTCACAATACCACCCCTATCGACACCAGGTATTATAGTTCAAGATGTAGGGTGTCTTATCTGGTTTTGTGTTGTTGTTGTTGCTGTGTATAGTAGTGATGTAGTTCACAGAGTTACAGCACATAGGGTACGACATGTGAAGTCATAAATGGGTAAACTGCTCTTGACGTTTTTCATCATTTATTTTGACGCCACAGGTACAGGTACGTTACATCCAGTTCACAGTAGGGCAAAGTCATGACATTCCCGAATATCAGCATACATAGTTCATCAATGCATTTGGCATATTCTCAAGAAAGATGATGTGGCGCCAAGGGGTTATATGGTTGGCTCCAAATACAAAAGTACATCAACAAAAAAATCCTCTTACTGTTCAGATGTGCTAAATGAGTCAAATCATAAGTCGCACGAGGATGGCATTCCAGGAGTGCAGGTCAAACTGACCTTTACAGGCATTCCTAAGTCTAACCTTGACGTAGGCATAATCGCTGACACACAGCGACGTTCATAGAACAAAGAACTGTCCTTCGGGCTGAGTATGACTCGTGTACATATAGATCTCAGGTATGAAGATACCTGGGGCATGACTTCTAATAGAAGAACCTCCCTTTCTGTAATGCATATGTGAGCAGAGATCGACCATTGTCAAACATAAAGTTAAGTTACAGATTGGATGTAAATGAGGCATTACCTTCGTTCGAAAATCCACACCACAAAAAACATACGCCTCCAGGCGTTTTTAGAATACTCAAGGGAAGGACCTTGTAAGCTAACTATCTCACAATAAGGCTCCTAATTCCCTAACAAAATCACAGAGACGCCAAAACGCGTCTTCTCTACTTCACAACTTTCCATCGACTCCCCGACAAAAGAAACTTCCCAGACGCCTCGCGTCCGGACATGCGCAGAACGTATCTACTTGAATAGCAATCAAACAAGACGATCTAGGAACATTCCAGATAAAGATTTATACTAGATCAAGCCTTATATGGACATGAACAGAGACCTCAACACTGGTTTCAGACATTCCAACAACAGTTGACCGATACTACCAAATAAGGAGAATGATCACACTTCGTTCAAAAAAATATGGACCGAACGTGTCTCGTCACAAGAGGAGGTAACCTCATATTAAATGATAATCTCAACTATCCAGAGTTATGTAGCTTTGACCGAAAAAAATTAAAGTGTACATTTCAGTCAATCTAATAATACAATGTCTTTAGCAAAAAGTGATCACACAATGACTTTAGGAAAAATGATCATATAATGACTTTAGAAAAAATGATCTGTGCGTAACATTACCGCACCCTCCCGGAAAAAAAAATGAAACCTTTTTTTTTTAATCCTGGAGCCGGAAAAAAACCCAGGCTCCTAACGCACATATGATGCGTGGATATATTGCCTAAAAATGAGGCTAGCTCGACACATGGAGCGAAACTGAGATTATATCCCAGATCCTTAGAGAAAATATTTCCCTAAGTATACGCGTATATATTCCAGGAAGGTGCCACCAACACACGCCACAGTGATGGCAACATCATAATGCAAGTCAAATTATACTCATACAAATCTATGAAATTAAATATATTATCATAGTATTATACAATGAAGTGTTGTGCAAACAGCGGTGTAATATACTGATATACCGCACTATAATATTACACATATTCAAACAAAGAGTACATTAAATAATGCATTATTAATCATTACTAATACATGTGCTGTTCCTCGTAGACATAAATACAATCGATACAAGAAGATGTGGACATCATCCGCTCCCAATCCAGGACAGGACTTGATAACTTCAAAGTTCCACAATGTACAAAATCTCGCAGACTTCAATGATGTGCTGCGAAAATATCAATAACACAAATCTTTAAGACAAATGTTAAATCTCTTAATACAATCATTAAAATACAATATCTAAATGTGGCCATGTGATCTTTTGGCCCGTATATCGCTAACTAAGCCTTCTTCTGTTATGATCAAATCGGTAACAGAAAAAAAAGAAAGAAATTACATGGTACAATGTTATAAATTCCCAAAAAGTGAGAAAATATGGGATAATATGTCATTATAGTATTGAACTGTACATCAGGAAATATATATGACAGAAGAATTATGTGGAATCGTGTGGGCACCTGGACAGAATGTCTGCCATCACATTATCCGAACCACGGATAGCTCGCATTGTGAAATGAAATGGTTGAAGAGCTATGGCATATCGAGTAGACCTCGAGCTCTTCAAGTTTTTGCTCTGAATAGCAGTAAGCGCTTTCTGGTCGGTTTCCACAATGAAATGTGCGCCTAGAAGAAATCTTTGTAACTTCAGAATAGACCATACCATAGCCAATAATTCACGGTCTAAAACCGAGTAATTCTTTTCTGCAGCATTTAATTTCCTAGAGATATACATCACCGGATGCAGAGTATCAGAATACTCCTGCATAAGTGCTGCCCCAATCCCAGTTGACGAGGCGTCACTTCGAAGAACAAAAGTCTTCTCAATAGTAGGTAACCTAAGGATAGGTGGAGATGAAAATAGAGTTTTAACCTGGTCCAATGAGGATTGACATTCTTGAGACCAGCGGATCAGATTAGGCGATCCTTTCTTCAATAAAGTAGAAAGCGGTGCCATAATGGAGGACAGATTCGGAATGAATCGTCCGTAAAATTGGATCAAACCTAAGAGACTCCGTACTTGTTTCTTCGTCTTAGGGACAGAAATGTTAAGTATTTTTGAAACATTGTGGTCCTCTGTCTTTAAAAGACCATGACCAACACGATGACCCAGGAAAGAAATCTCACTAAATCCTATAAAGGCTTTAGAGGGTTTTGCAGTCAAGTTATACTCGCGAAGAGTAGACAGCAATTCGTATAAACCCAAATAGTGATCTTCCCAGGAATCACTGAACAGACAGATATCGTCTAAGTATGCTATGACATCTGTACGATATGCGAGAATTCGCCGCATCATGCGTACGAATGTAGCAGGGGCGTTCATAAGACCGAAAGGCATGAAATTCCATTGGAATAAACCCCTAGGTGTAGAAAAAGCTGTAAAAGGTTTGGCACGTTCAGTTAAAGGAACTTGCCAATAACCTTTAGACAAGTCTAGTTTGGTAAAGAATCTAGAATTAGAAAGTTTATTTAGTAGCTCTTCCAATGAAGGCATAGGTTCAGCATCGAACTTCGTAACTTGGTTCAATTTGCGATAATCTACGCAAATGCGAATGTTATTATCCTTCTTTCGAACAATAACCATAGACGAAGAGTATGCTGAAGTGGATGGTTCAATGATTTCCAATCGTATCATTTCATCCAATTCTTTTTCGACTTGTGACTGAAAATGGATAGGTATTGGATAGGGTCTGACTCTGATAGGATTATGGTCAGTTAGTATAATGTCATGTTCGATGACATGTGTGTGTCCCGGGATGTCTGTAAGGACATCCTGAAATGTTTGCAACATCGAAGAAACTTGTCGATGTTCCTCAGCGGAAAGATTAGGAGAAACGGTAACGTTTTTCCAAGATTCCGTAGAATGAAGTGGGACCATAGGAAGTGGAAGATTGACATCAGAAAAAGTAGTTTCCTCATCCTGTATAACTGACAGGGATGAGTAATGACCATGAGGTACTTGAGAATTGTCCGTTGCCTGGAAAATAGGCTGCAAATAGTCAGGTCTTTCATGAAATTCCGTGAGCATATTTATGTGGAAAGTTTTATGCTTTCCATCAATATCGACAATATAGTCGACATCGGAAATCTTGGAGACTATTGCATATGGACCTTTCCATGCAATAAGAAGTCTGTTCTCCCTTGAAGGAAGTAGAACGAGAGCTTTGTCACCTGGACAAAGTTGTCGTAGACATCTATTTTTATTTGCAAACTGCCTTGCCTTTTCTTTAGCAAATTCGGATGAAGAAGTTGCTAGTTTGCATGCCTCGATGATCTTTTGCCTAAGAGCAATGACATACTCGTAAGAAGATTGAGTCTCATCGCTAATATTATCGGCAGTGATTAGATCGTGAAGTAAAGACATAGGGCCGCGCGGTTGCGCGCCAAAGACAAGTTCAAAAGGGGAAAACCCTGTGTGTTCATTGGGAACCTCTCTATAAGCAAAGAGAGCCGCGGGTAAAACCCTGTCCCAATCCTGAGGATGATCCTCAGTTATCTTCCCAAGTAAAGTTTTTAGAGTCCTATTCAAACGCTCAACTAACCCATTAGACATTGGGTGATAGATACTGCTGAGAGACCTTTTAATATGTAGCATAGACATTACCTGTGACATAGTGTCTGATATAAGTTGAGTGCCATGGTCTGACAATATTTCTCCGGGGAAACCCAAGCGAGAAAATATCAGCCAAAGAGCGTCTGCGATATCAGCAGTTGAGATGCTCTTGAGAGGTATAGCCTCTGGCCAACGTGTGCACATATCGACACATGTAAGGATAAATTGATGTCCTCTGGCCGACTTAATCCTAAAAGGACCGATAATATCTATTGCCATTTTTTGAAAAGGGCGAATAGGAATGTCAGCAGCCTGGATAGGCGCAGCATGTCGTGGTCCTTTAGATTTGACCTCCTGACATACTTTGCAAGAACGACAGTAAATTCGTATGTCCTTGCTCACAAATGGCCAAAAGAAAGCCGCAAGAACCCTCGACTTTGTACGGGAAAAACCCATATGTCCAGCACATTGCGAGTCATGAGCATGTTGCAATATTTGCAATCTCATACTCTTAGGCACAAGAATTTGTGAATGAGTGGACGTAGACGAGTCTTGTACCATACGCACAAGTACGCCGTTCTTCATAGAAATCCAAGACTTTCTATTAGTATTCTGATTTGGATCACCTTTTTTTGCTAGAATGAAGAATTTTTGTAAAGAAGGATCTTCTTCTTGCAATTTTATAAATGAGTCACGTGAAATAATCAAGTGACTATTTTGGCTATCTACCTCCTCATTATTAGTTAATGAAGTTTGAGGTGGATCCAGAGCATGTGCTCTTGTGACCACCGCATTGGTAGCTTCCATGTTTTGCTCTTCCCAAACAGCAATTTGCTGTGGGGTACATTCCCTAACTCCGTGAATACGACCAATAATAAGGTCCGCAATAGGGTTTGGAAGAAGACACGCGTGGACATCTCCCGTAAAGAAGGGAGTAGCAATATGTATTATGGCAGTAGGATACTTTTCCAAAGTGCCACCAAATGTGACACATTTGATGACCTTTCCTGTAGCACAGGATGGATTTACAAGAGATTGCCTAACACCAACAGTAGTACATCCAGAATCAAACAAAACTGAGACTGGATTACGATTTACAAGACCCTTATGTAGTATAAGAGAACCTCTCCCGTCATGCGCAAAATTAGCAGGAAGATCTGGAAGAGGATGACCACAGCTTAAAGTAGTTACGGCAGTCGGGTCAAATAAAGTACTGCATTGGATACATTTATTTGCTCTACCAAAATCAAAAGATGAACATCCGATAGCATTATGGTTTTTATTATCATTAACCTGTTTATCTGCTCCCTGAGATTCTTGTTGTACAGAGTTTGTCTGTTGATATCTTTTTCTCTTATATTGCGATCTACCGCGACCATTATTGCCTCTGCAATTATCATTAAAGTCCCTACTGTAGTTGTTATCCTGGTTTGAATTCCAGTTTCCATAACTGTCATTACCATCTCTATACTGTTGAGAACCTCTATTATATTGGTTTTGAGGTCTCCACGAAAAATATTTTCCTCTATACTGACTACCTTTGCGAAAATGTCTAAAATTATAGGGAGTAAGAATCTTCAACTCAAATGTGAAGTCAGTCCTATTGTATGGCTCTGAGACATGGAGAACAACAAAGACAACAACCAAAAAGCTACAGACTTTCATAAATGGGTGCTTGCGTAGAATAGAGGGATTAAAATGGTATGACAAGGTTACCAACGTGGAACTGATGACAAGAAAATAGTGCCTAAGAGATGCGATGGATAGGACACACACTGAGGAAACTGTTATATTACAAGGCAGTCCTTGTTCTCCAAGAAGTACATGGAGATTACAGAGGTGATGCATGAACCATGATAGAAGGACTTGGCATGTGTTTGTTGAAGGCCTATGCTCCTTTGGGAGTGGAGGGTTATGAATGGAATGAATGAATGAATACTGTGGAGTATCATGTTTTCTCCAGTTCTGCGAAGAAGAATCACCCTGAAATTGATCGCTATGATTCTGAGCATAATTACGGTTACCCTTCTTATTAAAATTTTGTTGGCTACCCTGAAATTTACGCATGAAATTTGGGCCATAAGGTGCTGCCGAAGCAACTGGCAGACCTTCTTTTACTTTAGAGTTGCTAATGGTTACGTGAGGATGCGCAATGACATACTGGCATCAGTATTCTTCCATTTCTTTTATGTTTTTAGGCTTACGCTCATGAAGAAAAGAAAGAAAAGATTCATTGACAGAAGACATAACCTTGTCTCTAAGTAGTAAGTCCATAAGAGCTTCATATGTATGTACTGTCTTAGACAGCTCAACCCATCGTGAAAAAGTAAGACGTATCCTTGAGATGAATTCAGAGAATTCCACTCCAGTTTCTGGCAACATATTTTTAAATTGAAGACGATAGCCGTCTTCGTTAAGTTGGTATTTCTTTAACAAGATAGCCCTGACAACCTCATAGTTGTTCTTGTCAGGCACATCTACCATGCCCAACATAATCAAAGCATCACCTCTAAGTATCTTGGACAGATGATAAACATACAGTGATTTATCTATGTTATGTACCTTACATGCACTTTCAAATCTGTCTAGATAAAATGTTATATCATCAATAGAGGCATTAAATGCTGGTAGATTAAGCTTGAAATTATTAGCTTTAGTCTTATCTGATACCCTATCTGCATCATTAGCATTACCAGTGTTCAACAATTTCATCTTTTCTAACTCCAAAGCTAAGAGTTTTTCTTCATGCTCCATTTTTGCTTTTCTCTCATCAGCCTCTCTTTGTAACCTTCTCTCTTCAGCCTCAGCCTGAAGTCTCTTATTTTCAGTCTCTATTTCTAGTCTTTTATTTTCAGACTCTTTTTCAAGTCTTTTATTTTCAGACTCTTTTTCAAGTCTTTTCTCTTCAGCCTCTCTTTCAAGTTTTTTATTTTCCGCCTCAATGTGTAGTCTTTTCTCTTCAGCTTTTGCTTCTGCTTCTCTTTTTTGTTTTTCCATTTCCATTTGGAATCTTCTTTCCTCCACCTGCATCTGCAGTTTTAAATTCTCAGCATCTATTTTCTTTTGTTCAGTTTGTTCTTTCATTTTCTTTTCTTCCGACTTCAATGCCTTGGCATATTGAACAGTCGCAAATTCTTCTAATTTATCACCAGTCTTTCCAAGGGATTTACCCTGCTCAATAAAGTACTCAAATGTAGACATGTGGTCTGAAATATGAGTCCAAAACCTGAAATAATTAATTATCTTATTTCAACCTTAATAGTAACAAGACTTAATAAAGTACTTGTATAATCCCAATGTTTATCCCAGTCTCTGTGGGAAACAAGTCTTTGAAACCAAACTTGTATTATCAAATGTATAATAATATCACAAGTCACTTCTTACTCATCAGGGCACTACACAAATCAGTGCATAACCATTAGTTATTTATCATAACTGCACTACAATAGTGCATAAGCAAAAAACCACCAGTTAGTTATGATAAGTGCACTATATAAACAGTAGTGAAAGCTAATTACTCAAGAACTATGTAAACAATAATAAAGAACAAAGACAATGTAAGCAATAACAAAGATCAAAGACAATGTAAACAATAACAAAGATCAAAGTCAATGTAAACAATAACAAAGATGAAAGTCAATGTAAACAATAACAAAGATCAAAGTCAATACGAAAACATTCGCATAAGTCAACTAAATAAACAGCAGAACTGAAAGAAAATAACACAAAGAATGTGAATGACAAAATGCGAAAAAGTAAACAAACAAATGACGTCAAAATGTATAAACAAATATTGTGTAAAGAACTGAATAATAGAAAAGAGGAGACCTGCAAATACAAACAAATCAAAACAAAACTAAAGAATGCGAAAAATAACGATAACAACACTAACACATGTCATTACAACTAATAGAAATAGCAACAAAGGTCGCTTAGCAAATTTCACTATAGGAAATTTGCATACCCTACAGAACACTCTCAATAGAAAACCTCTGTCACGTGGTATGATCTATAGGAGTCACCACTCATCCAGACCCGCTGAAATATCAACATATAAATATACAAATACAAATAACATATAACATGTAAACATGTAAACAAATAGCAAAAAGTGTGTGAAAGAATTCAGAAGGCTCAGCTAGAACATAAGGGCACAGTTGACAAACAAACAGGCCACTTAACTTCTATATGTCCCAAACGTCAGCACGGTGCAGAACAGGATGTGATCAGCATTCTTAGGATAAACGATCCAACGTTGATCGACATCTGCTCCCATGAACAGCCATGACGCAGGAAAAAGAGCTTCTGATACTGGAAATAAGCTTCGGAACTTGACCTTCTAGATGCAGACAAATCGATTCAAACGGCACTTGACCTTCTAGATGTAGACAAATCGATTCGAACGGCACTTGACCTTCTAGATGTAGAAAAATCGATTCAAACGGTACTTGACCTTCTAGATGTAGACAAATCGATTCAAACGGCACTTGTCCTTCTAGATCAGGAAAACTTCGATAAACTGTCGAGCAGCGCCGGGTACTTTCAAAATATTTCTTGAAGGAAGTGAGTTGAAACTGCAATGTTGTATGATGAAGTATGCTGTCTTGGTTTGTTGATTCCCTTGAATGCTGGTACCAGAATTAAACCAACATCTGGCCACCATAAAATGATAAGGGTGGATTTAGGACTCGCTCCTCTTTGGTGATAAGGCCGCTATTGTGATGCTTCCATAAAATGATAATGGCAGAACTGACCACCATGGACGTTGTAAATATAAGTCCAATTTCGTTGGAAAACCTTCAGCCCGGTCACAATACCACCCCTATCGACACCAGGTATTATAGTTCAAGATGTAGGGTGTCTTATCTGGTTTTGTGTTGTTGTTGTTGCTGTGTATAGTAGTGATGTAGTTCACAGAGTTACAGCACATAGGGTACGACATGTGAAGTCATAAATGGGTAAACTGCTCTTGACGTTTTTCATCATTTATTTTGACGCCACAGGTACAGGTACGTTACATCCAGTTCACAATAGGGCAAAGTCATGACATTCCCGAATATCAGCATACATAGTTCATCAATGCATTTGGCATATTCTCAAGAAAGATGATGTGGCGCCAAGGGATTATATGGTTGGCTCCAAATACAAAAGTACATCAACAAAAAATCCTCTTACTGTTCAGATGTGCTAAATGAGTCAAATCATAAGTCGCACGAGGATGGCATTCCAGGAGTGCAGGTCAAACTGACCTTTACAGGCATTCCTAAGTCTAACCTTGACGTAGGCATAATCGCTGACACACAGCGACGTTCATAGAACAAAGAACTGTCCTTCGGGCTGAGTATGACCCGTGTACATATAGATCTCAGGTATGAAGATACCTGGGGCGTGACTTCTAATAGAAGAACCTCCCTTTCTGTAATGCATACGTGAGCAGAGATCGACCATTGTCAAACATAAAGTTAAGTTACAGATTGGATGTAAATGAGGCATTACCTTCGTTCGAAAATCCACACCACAAAAAAACCTACGCCTCCAGGCGTTTTTAGAATACTCAAGGGAAGGACCTTGTAAGCTAACTATCTCACAATAAGGTTCCTAATTCCCTAACAAAATCACAGAGACGCCAAAACGCATCTTCTCTGCTTCACAACTTTCCATCGACTCCCCGACAAAAGAAACTTCCCAGACGCCTCGCGTCTGGACATGCGCAGAACGTATCTACTTGAATAGCAATCAAACAAGACGATCTAGGAACATTCCAGATAAAGATTTATACTAGATCAAGCCTTATATGGACATGAACAGAGACCTCAACACTGGTTTCAGACATTCCAACAACAGTTGACCGATACTACCAAATAAGGAGAATGATCACACTTCGTTCAAAAAAAATATGGACCGAACGTGTCTCGTCACAAGAGGAGGTAACCTCATAATAAATGATAATCTCAATTATCTAGAGTTATGTAGCTTTGACCGAAAAAAATTAAAGTGTACATTTCAGTCAATCTAATAATACAATGTCTTTAGCAAAAAATGATCATACAATGACTTTAGGAAAAATGATCATATAATGACTTTAGAAAAAATGATCTGTGCGTAACAGTAGGCTGTCTGAAAGGGAACATATGTTTTAACGTAGGCTGTCTCAAAGGGAACATATGTTTTAACGTAGGCTGTCTCAAAGGGAACATATGTTTTAACGTAGGCGGTCTCAACGGTGTTGCGTGCATATTTTGACGCACATATTACAAAAATCGATATGGCTATTTAATATGGGAAAAATATAGACATTCATTCATTTGTGTATGAGAATGCTGTCTATGGGGAAAGCGAGATAATCCATGTTTGATTCACACTTTTGATTATAGGAGTAATCGTTCTTGATATTGATCCGGCGCACGGATATTGCTCTTATATTTGTACTTATTTTTAGGGCCAGAAAAT
Source organism: Oreohelix idahoensis (assembly GCA_024509875.1). Taxonomy (NCBI): domain Eukaryota; kingdom Metazoa; phylum Mollusca; class Gastropoda; order Stylommatophora; family Oreohelicidae; genus Oreohelix; species Oreohelix idahoensis. The sequence goes on along the minus strand of JAMPIV010018042.1, from coordinate 27,225 downwards.
AGATTAATTTGCTTATTATGTTTATGGCCTGAATTCATATGTATTACATATTATTAGTACAAGTAGAATCAGTCCTATATTGTATATTTTGGATGGGTAGGCGGGACTAGATTCTTATTATTCCGGTCTAGCGGAAGTATGAGTTGTCTTGACAAGTCGTGATGAGTTCCGATGTACCGTGATAATGGCGGGTACGCACTTTTCAAAGGGCTGGTAGATTCTTAAGGAAATATGATTCATGAAGTGGTTTTCTTCTAAAGGAGATGGTATCTCTACTATAGTTTATGTTAGAGACTCTCCTAAGGTACGGTACAATGTATAATTCGGACTCCATGTATTGCCAGACCCTATTTTGATGATCTCATGTCGATTCGACCTAGATGGAACATTGTGCTTCATATCGCTAGGGTCGTGTTTTGTATCGACGAAGATGACAGACTTTCCTACAGCGGTTATGGCTACGTGAATTAACCTGATCACCGTAGAGCTGTATGGAAACATTTATGAAATCATTTATATATCCATTATAAATTAACTCTGGCTTATATTCTCCTTCCTATGAATGAGTGAACGACAACTCAGGGAGGCGGCCATGTTAGATTTCGGTCATCATATGTTTTGATCACTGCCAAGAGAACAGATTATTTATCCTATTATCGGACAGTGACAGGGAGATCTCAATCTTGCTAGAAACCCCCCTTTCGTGGTTTCATGATATATACTACAAAACTATGGACGTCAAGTAACTTTAGTTATTTACCGATCTGCCTTCACTGACGCGTTTAGTCAGATAGGGGATGCGGCCATAATGTATCATGACATTGAACTTTTGATGTACTGCCCATTATTTCTGAATGTGTCATGACTTCAGATCTGCTATGTATACCTACAAGTTGATATGTCAACATACCATGATGTACTCGTATGTCCCAGTGTGTACGTCTGAATAAATTGAGTAAACAAAGATTCCAGCAGTCTGCATTGGTGCCTTGTAGACACAAGTGTATGAGTGGTTATATTGGTCAGCACACGAACAGTACACCATTCGCGGTATCACACTCTACACTTCTACTCCATACATACACCATCCTGCGTCGGTTGAAGTGACCAAGTTTAGGGCCTGCTTCCCCTGGAGCCTTTGCCTTCCCTAACTCAGGACTAGGGTGAGTTACCCATTTACAGCTGGGTAGACTGGAGCATGCCTGATCTCAACAACACACCACTCTTCCTTACAGAGCATACAGACTGACACTTTACAGAGTGGGAAATAAACAAATAAAGAAGAAAGAACCTTTTACAAACGGGAACATATGTTTTAACGTAGGCTGTCTCAAAGGGAACATATGTTTTAACGTAGGCTGTCTTAAAGGGAACATATGCTTTAACGTAGGCTGTCTCAAAGGGAACATATGCTTTAACGTAGGCTTTCTCAAGGGGAACATATGCTTTAACGTGGGCTTTCTCAAGGGGACCATATGCAATAGCAGTGATGGTTCTATGCCATGGCAGCCTAGGCTTTTGACTAAGGCCTCACGATTTTAGAGCCTTGTGCACAAATATATACTTGTCGATACAACATGAATTTATTTAAAATAGTATCCTCGAAAGTTCACGCTTGCATTAGTGACCTCACGTTCCATTAGAAGCGAAAAAAAAGACGAAAGATGATGATAATGTTGTTGATCACCAACTTAGAGCATGGGGACAGAATCAAATGAATGTCAGTGGATCATGAAGTGATGACAGATGTTGCACCGGACACACATTCGGGACTTCATTGGCTAGTATCACTTGAAAGTTTGCTTGCGGCTTGCGTCCCTGAGGGGAAGGGACAAAAACAGTAGAACTTGTTGACACCACGAGAAGAACGGATTGACAGCATGGCATTCATCAATTAATTTTAAGATAAACTGCATTGGGAAGAATCCTGAGACAGGCTCCCATCTTTATGAGAGAAGCGGGTGTATTTATTTGAGAGAGATTACAAAAGCCGCAGAAAGGATGCCAACAGTATGAGAGAAATGGGTATTGTTTTACGAAAGAAGAAGAATACGAAAGGCAAAGAAGAATGGAGAGCAATCTTTGTTGCATAACCTCCAGAAATAATAAATGGAAAATATATACATACAGAAAATAAATGGAGACAGAACTTACATAGGAAAGAAAAACATTGACTTATAAAACTGATGGGTTTCTGTGAAGTGAATGACTCTCTTACGAGCTGAAGTTTTTAAAGAGAGAAAGAAAGAAAGCAAGAAAGAGAAAGAGAGAGAGAGAAAAAAAAATAGGCCTGCATCAGCGAAGAGCTTAAAAGGCAGAAACAGTTTGGGCAAACCAGATTTTTTTAGTGATTTAGGCCGCAGGATAGTAATAATGAAAATAATAATAAATATAAGGCAACTGAATTGGAGTGAAGTGATGTAAAGAAAATTTAAAGAACGAGAGAGTGGGTGAGAGAGAGAGGGAGGGAGAAAGAGAGAGAAGGGAAGGAGATGAGAGAGAAAATAAAAAAAAGCCTTGCAACAACAAGATAAGAATAAAAACGAATTAGCAACAACATGAACGGAGAACAGAAGAACGATCTAAAACAGGAGAATAGTATTTAAAAAAAGAATATTAGAAACAAGAAGAATACAAAGAAAGAATAGAAAGAAAGAGAAGAAGTGAAGAAGGCTGAATAGGCAGAAGAAAAATAAGTACAAGAAAAAGTAAATGAATGAAAACTACGCTAAAAATGAAAGAAGAAATCAATAAAGTGAGGGAAACAAAAAAGACAAAGAATTAAAACAAAATTACATAATTTAAATCCTGTCTCTAGTTCAAAAATGCGGAAGCTGCCACGCCCATGTGTGCCATGTGACTGTCTTGCGTGTGGATCGATCTTATTTTCCTGTCTTGTCATATCTGCGCACAGACGTTAATAAAGCAGCAAGTCTACACAAACACTTCATGTCAACCACAAAAGCTGTTCTTTGTCCCAGCACTGGCACGAGTGAATAGAAACAACTGAAACAATGAGATGATAGGAAACTCCATACAGAGCGATACAAAGAAGTTTCCTTCTGACTGAGATAATAGCATACGTAATTCTTCATATTGTGCTCCTCAGTCAAGTGCCGTACCGACTAGCTTTGGAGATACTTGTATTCACAGCGTGTCATCTCTATTGTTGTTTCACAATTCTGTTGAAGGCTTTTTACCGTTGCCATCAACGATGTGACCTTGTAGAGTAACTTTTCTCTTTGTTAACTGCTCATGTCTTTTCCCGATAAACGTGCCTGTTGTAACCACGTACTATAGCTTTTGTCCTCTCATAATTGCCCGAAACGTTGGTTGCTTCCCTCTGAAGTGTACGGGACGCTTCCTTTGCGCGTCAGCTTCTGGTAGAACATTTCTTAATAATCCCCCCCCCCCTTTTTTTTTGGTATTACGATTCTTCTGTAAAACCTCAGATTGTAACTTTATGAGAAAAATAGATGTACCTCGTAGTTATAAGAAGGCGATTAGAGATTCCTGAGACAGGCCGCCAACTTTATGAGAGAAATAGATGTCACATGATCATGGGAACGAACAAAGAAACATAAAAAGTCCTTGTTAAACCAGATCACTGTTGCCTCCAGTTCCTTCTTATTTGATTTCATATCTTCTGTATGACAGGATCGGCTATGACAGGATCGGCTATATTATCCCGGACGAGCCCCCAATATATGTGGTAAAATGGGATGTTATAAATATTTATAGGGGACTAGTGTACTGACTGAGATCAGCTGTGAAGGTATCTGTATCTAATAATGTGGAGTATTACAGATAACCTTACTTGCTACCACATATATATATATATATATATATATATATATATCTCAGTCAGACCTATTCTGAAATATTGTGATGACTACGTTGAATGTCTAGGGTTATGAAAATGATGAAGTGTAAGTCACAACAACAACAGACAGATAAACAATTTAATTTATTTCACAGTACTTTACAACACTGTGACACTCACACACAAGTAACACTCTATAAGACTATCTTAAAAGAGTCAGTTTGAAAAGTCAAATATATATATATATGTATTAATTTCTTTACATAGAGATATCCTGATTCAACTACACAGTGAACCAGGAATCACAATCAATATTCTTACAAGTAGTATGTACACAGTTTATCAATTTAATCTTGTTATTGACATATTTTATTATTCTTATCTTATGTGTGTAAGTGTGAAGTAGTAATATGAGTTAATACTGGTTTTGTTTTTCAAGCTAGAGTGTTGTTTGTCATCATGACTTCAAGTGTCTTATCGTTGGGAAAAGTTCACAGTTCCTGTCAATTTAAACAGTTTATATTCCCTCTTTATTTACTGTCAATTTTAGAGGGGGGGGGGGGCACATAATGTTGAGCTCTATGGCCACCCTTCAGGTCAGGTCGACCTCAAGACAGGAGGAGGATATTCTGTTAGATACCACTCCAGAAGAGATGAGGAAGGCACAGGCTGGGGACAAGACCCTCAAGCCTTGTTTCAGGAAATTGTCAACTTGTCATACAACTCCAGGCAAGGGAGATTTTTACATGAAAAACAAGTTGATGTATAGGAAGACTGGAGCTAGATCCAAAGGTCAGGGACAGCTGGTACTTCCTAAAAGATATAGGGCAGAATTAATAAGGAGCCTACATGTGAAACCAGATGGGGACCATGAAAAAATTGGTACAATCATCCAAAAGGTGGCTTACAATTATTATTGGCCCAAGGCAAGATGGGACATTGAGAATTTTGTAGAAAGGTGTAGCATAGCACATGAGGGAACACCCACAAGTGGGAAAATTGATCAGGACCTGGACACGCCAAGGGGCAAAATTAGGCCTGACAATAAAAAGAAAAATAAATTGGATAAAGTGGACCAAATGGAATGGGAAGCCCCTTTTCACGGACAAGCTTCACTTAACCGTTTTACAATGGCCACTATGCGGAGAGTGCAAAAAGATGTCTTACCCCAGGATAAGCCGAAAATCCCTCAATCGGACTTAAACAAACTGGAGGAAGAGGATGTAGAGAGGAAATCTCTCATCAAGAATTTTAAGTGGGGAGACAGCCCCAAGAGAAGAATTGGTAGCGGTCGTTTTGTGACTGATAATTCTGGGAAGAAAAATCATCACTATAGAGCTTCCAGTGGAAGAGACCATACCGGTGCATGGAAAAATAGGTCCACAAAACTAAAGGTCCATATGTAACGCTGTTAAGAACGTGGACTGATGAAAAGGCAGAGGAAAACATTACATTATCATACCAATATGTGAATGAGCTGACCACTCGTTTAAAAACTGGCTGGAAACTTGCCAATGAAAATTTGAAACAAGCCAGGAAGAAACATGCTACCTATTATAACAGGAAGGCGAAAAACAGAGATTTGGCTGTGGGAGAGAAGGTACTGCTTCTCCTACCCGGGAGTCAGAATAAGTTACAAATTGGATGGCAAGGTCCATATACAGTTCTAGAGAAGGTGTCTAGAACAAATTATAAGATAGATAAGAAGGGGAAAGAAAAAATCTATCACGTGAATCTCCTGAAGAAATACTTGGAAAGAGAAAATCAGGAAGAGACACACTTGTTGACCTTGTCCATTGCCATGGAGATGAAAAAGGAACCACTTTCATCATTTGAATATCCATTACACCCCTGTGAGACAGCGGCACAGGTGAAAATCAGTACACATTTAACGAAAACTCAGAAAGAGAGAGTGCAACAGGTTTTAGATAATCATACAAAGGTGCTCACAGACCGACCAGGGCATACAAACCTATTGGAATATGATATGAAACTGATAGACCCCACACCTGTCTGTATGAAAACATATTCGATTCCTTTTGCTAAGGAGAAAGCTTTGAAGGGAGAGATAGACTATTTGTTGAAGGAAAGAATTATTTCACACAGTGAATCTTCATATAGTTCCTGTGTTGTACTCTTAAGGAAAGCCTCTGGAGAACATAGACTCTGTATAGATTACAGGAGACTGAATGCTATTACAGAAGGACAGGTGGATCCATTGCCGGATACAAATCAGTTGTTTGCCAGGCTAAATAAAGCTAAATATTTCTCAAGGGTGGATCTGAGTAAAGGCTACTATCAGATTCCAGTAAAACCTGAGATCAGACAAAATTGTTGGATGTAAACATTTCGGAGGAACGTAATGAATCCCTGAGTTGCCTCTTTGATTGAGGATATTCCGAATGTTTCATACAGGCTAATAAGGAGATTATGGGATCCCCTACGAAAACTCTGCTATCACCAGGTATATGTTATCTCCTCATAACGTACATTTTGAGAGAAATCTAATGTTCTCTGGACATGTCATTGCGCAGACTCAGAGAAGAGAAATGGTGAATACGGGTTGTGAAGCAGCATTAAGACAAGCAGTCACACTTGCGGCTGTTCAGTAACATAACCGAAATATATTATTGGTTGTAGAGGTCTGAGGCAGACTTCATGAGTAGTGCCTACTCTGAATGGACCCAACTACATAAAACCATGATAGCACCACAGCAGAGTAAAGTCAAGTTGACTTACATTTATCTATGTGTATATGGAATAAAGGACTGACATGGGATGTCTGTTTTAAGAGGGGAGATGTCGTGAAATATTCTAATCCACATATATAAATTAAAACGTAAATGCAAAGCCTAACAAATAAATTTAATAAAAGGAAAGAAGAATGGTAAAGAACAGTGCTGTCACAATGACTGTACTCGAAATCCCCCTTGTTTTCTACTTCGTCTGCAAATTGTAACGCTTTCACGTTGATAGTAAAAGCCTACTGTATCACTACACGCTTTCTTCAATGAAACGTGTACTGCCTTTCTAAGAAAAACCTTGAGATACGCAAGCTGATCAATGACCTAGATTTAATATTTCATTCATTCCATTTTATACACGGCGTAACTAAAAGACAGATGAAAGTAGGAGAGAGAGAGGGACGACTGAAGGCAGGAAGCATGCAACACTACACGCGTCGCGCGATTAATAGTAACGCCAATCCCACGTGTAAGGCCAGCACTAACTTTTTTTCAAATAAACAGTGTCAGAAAAACACTACTACTACTACAAGAATCAGGTTTAAAAACATGAAAAATGCTTATTAGGAAATATGAAATTCTACTGAATTACATCTAAGCTCCTGAAAGTACAGAAGACACCCTATGACAAAGAAGTGAACGCGTGGTAAAAAACAAATATACGACTATCTTTGGAAAACACATATTTTGAACGCCACCATGTAGCTCGCTTTAACTTATATATTATTGTACGGCAGGACTTGCTAGCCAAGAATATGTTATGTGTTACGCCTTTAGTCTGTTAATAAAATAATTATGGCCAAAATACAATAGTGGGGGTGCCTGACAGCATGAAATCATTTCTGCTCATAAAATTTTTTTTTATAACGTGTTTGAAAAACATTACGTTACGGAAATAGCCTACCATGTTAACTCCTATTTGATTGGCGGGAATGAGATGTAAGACTAAACACGATTAGTTGGACTGCAAATACTAGTTTTTTGTTGTTATGGGAAACGAATAGAAGGGGTACTTTTTGAAAAGATGTGTAGACATGGCATGATTGGTTAGATCTGCCAATATAGTCAGTTCAGAGCGTCTGTTCCTTGCCACATCTTGTAATAAACCTACTAAGAACAGTGCGTTGAGCACCAGTGCATATTTTTTTCTAAAATAAAAGCCTGGGACAAGAGGCAGATCGGAATTTGTGCCTATTCATTGCCAGTCAACGAAACTGTTTATTATTTCCATTGAATTGTGGTAAGCTGAAATATTTGATATCTTTTTAATGAAAATTGAATGTGAATTGATGATTTATGTCTATATATATGTGTGTAGTTCAGTGGCCAACTTGAGAAAAGCCTAAATATTGCTCCAACCTGAATAGGAGGTGTCGGAAAAAAGTAAAACTGCATGGGATTGCCAAACAGTACACTGACACCTATCTTATGGACTAGGAAGAAATAATGCTGGAATGGCAGAGGCGTAGTAACCATTAGGAAGGAGTATACTGGTGTAATTTGTTTCAGATGAAGCTAGCAGTGGCCTACAGCACTGAACACAAGTGTTTGTTATGTATTGTGCTCATTGTGGAAATGGATTATGACTTAGTTTTGAAATAGGAGGTAAAACCTTCTTGTTTCAGGGACGGTGGTCAAAAGTCATTGAGGCAGTATTTGGCCTGAGTTACTGAATCCTGAGGCTGACAGCATACTACTGGGTCCAGATACCGACCAGTGAGGTGGCTCCAGAACTCATTGAAGTAATCGAGCAGAGGAGTCTTTTACTGCAGTCATCACGAAAGTTAAGAAAGTGTGGCCATGGAGCTCAACATTATGTGCGCCCCCCCCCCCCCCCCCTCTAAAATCGACAGTAAATAAAGAGGGAATATAAACTGTTTAAATTGACAGGAACTGTGAACTTTTCCCAACGATAAGACACTTGAAGTCATGATGACAAACAACACTCTAGCTTGAAAAACAAAACCAGTATTAACTCATATTACTACTTCACACTTACACACATAAGATAAGAATAATAAAATATGTCAATAACAAGATTAAATTGATAAACTGTGTACATACTACTTGTAAGAATATTGATTGTGATTCCTGGTTCACTGTGTAGTTGAATCAGGATATCTCTATGTAAAGAAATTAATACATATATATATATATTTGACTTTTCAAACTGACTCTTTTAAGATAGTCTTATAGAGTGTTACTTGTGTGTGAGTGTCACAGTGTTGTAAAGTACTGTGAAATAAATTAAATTGTTTATCTGTCTGTTGTTGTTGTGACTTACACTTCATCATTTTCATAACCCTAGACATTCAACGTAGTCATCACAATATTTCAGAATAGGTCTGACTGAGATATATATATATATATATATATATATATATATATATATATATATATATATATATATATATATATATATATATATATATATATATATATATATATATATATATATATATATATATATATGTGGTAGCAAGTAAGGTTATCTGTAATACTCCACATTATTAGATACAGATACCTTCACAGCTGATCTCAGTCAGTACACTAGTCCCCTATAAATATTTATAACATCCCATTTTACCACAGGTTCCAGAAGAAGAACTGCCTTGTAATGCTATCAACATGTTTCCACAATGTGTGCACTATCCATCTCCAGCTTCGTCTTTCTATCTCTTGTTCCACTGACAGTTGTCTGGTTCTTGTCATCAGTTCCACATTAATGATCTCGTCATCAGTTCCACATCAATGATCTTGTCATCAGTTCCACATCAATGATCTTGTCATCAGTTCTACATTAATGATCTCGTCATCAGTTCTACATTAATGATCTTGTCATCAGTTCCACTTCAATGATCTTGTCATCAGTTCCACATAAATGATCTTGTCAACAGTTCCACATTAGTGATTTTGTCATCAGTTCCACATTAGCGATCTTGTCATCAGTTCCACATTAATGATCTTGTCATCAGTTCCACATTAATGATCTTGTCATCAGTTCCACATTAATGATCTCGTCATCAGTTCCACATTAATGATCTTGTCATACCACTCTAATCATTATATTCTATGCATGCACCAATTTATGAAAGTCTGTGGCTTTTTGGTTGTTGTCTTTGTTAATGTCCATGTTTCAGAGCCATACAATAAGATTAACATTTGAATTGAAGATTCTGATGTTTTTGTTGTATCTTTTTGTGTGGAAGTAACAATAATACTTAAAACAATAATTACAATTACAAAAATAATACATAATTAAATTGAAATTCACCTCAAAGAAATCTTTGAAAACAATTTAGCGATGTTCCTCAGGGATTCAAAGCCATTAAAAAAATGTAAATCATTATGTATTTAGAATAGTTCTTAATATCATGTCTCTACTGTTTTTGTGCGTTTTATCCACAACTAAGACTTTGCGGTTGTAACATAGATAATTCCCTACGTCACAGACTACCTGAGAACGTTCATCTTCTCATTTAAAAATAGCTACATTATGATAAACAAAATGTATATTTGTAATAGCAGAGATATAAACAAAAACCGTGTACCTCAGGTCTCCACGCAGAAAATCTATGTACACTGCCGACGTACTTTAGAAAGGTCGTCCACTCACTCTGTCTCTGCCCCTGTCTCTCACTGTCTCGTTCACTCTGTCTGCCTCTCTCTCTCTCTCTCTCTCTCTCTCACTCTCTCTCTCTCTCTCTCTCTCGGGACATTCTCTGTATATGATGTTAAAAAAAAAAAAAAAAAGTACAAACCTGAACCAGTAGTGACATTTGTACAAACCTGGTTTCTCGTTACTCTTTAGTTGAGTTTCAGGCGACGCTGACAAAAATTGTGCCCCCTACTCTGTGCTGCCTGTGTAAATCTGGTATCCATCACTTCTTTACGATTTCTCTCGATCTTTATCTGTCTGTCTCTTGGATCTGTCTATCTATATGTGTTTGTCTATCACTGTTTATATCTCTCTCTCTCTGCTACCCTGTTTTTTCTGTCTATCTCTCTGTGTATATCTACAGCATAATCCTCCAGCCTATTGACACTAAGCCATTCAACCCTGTGCTGTCCGCTGACGGCTTTCCCATGTCTTCTGTATCCCTTTCATGTCTCTTATCAGTTTTCTTCTATGTATGCTTTTCTCTCTATTTTTATTACTTTGATGACCGCTGAAAAAAATGCATTGCAATGCTACTGCCAAAGCAAGTAATTATCAATTCATCATCATCACAATCATCACCATCATCATCATCATAACCATTATTATCATCACGGTGTATTATATCTACTGGCATTTGGTGACAATATCTCACCATTTCCTAGGTTTTTGCTGCCTAGTGCCAACATTTATAAACAATCTGTCTATACCATGTCGTCAGTTTGTCAAGATGTTTCTCTGTCTCCCTCGTCCTCTCTAAGAGTTGACTCACCAGATGTAAACATACTCTCTGTGACGAGATTAACAATGTATATATGAGATAAAACAGACATATTACATAATAGCTCGTTACAACCTAGAGGCACTGTTTTAGATTGTTAATGTCAATATTATATAACAGGATGGTTCCTGTGGCCAAGATGACGTCTTGGGTAGTAAATCTCTCAGACACCGCAACTAGCCCACACCACTCAGAATTATGTGAGTCACAATGGACTAACTGGACAATATACACTTTATTTATGACTGCACGCAGCTCCACATAGAATAGTTCATGCCAACATGTAATGGCAGATAATATGCAGTAGACGAAATACCGTCAACAGTCAGTTCATGTCAGGAACGCTGTCCTTTAGTTCTCAATATGATTTATTATCTCTCCACACTCGACACTGAGCAATGATACTTCTTGTCCATACAGATAACTAGATGACTAGATACATCTCACCAAAGATCTTGATGTATTAGTGATAACAGAACTCCCTTTTTAAACACTTTAACGAGCAGGAGCTCAAACACATTACGTCCACTCGCCATGATACACACTCCAATCTCCCCGCACTTCTGCTCCTCTAGTTTCACGTGAGCCAGCCAATCATATCGTCTTGACGTCACTCACCTGTCTTTATCAGTGACCCGTATAAAATAAACAAACAAAGAGCCCTGCTGAGCTAAACCTATAATGGGCACAATTGTTATGAATTTTACTCATAACAGGCACATACAACTGGTCTAAACCGAACGAAGAAAGAACACAGTTCATTCCAGTCCTTGTTTATTCAACATAACGACACAGCCGGAATATAGCATGAGTGGATATTAATGAAACACTTTCTACCAACACTATAAGACCTTACAACAGGCTACCACAATATCGAAAAAAGCAAGGTCAAATCTGAACGCAGAAACACATAACTGGAAAAACTATATAACTATGTATAACTGGGTTCTATTCAAGAAAAGCCAACCTAGCAAAAAAGCAGTACGTCCCTAGAATACAGCAAAAATACACCAACCAAATCTGTTGATAGGAAAAAAAAACCCCCACCAAATACCATAATGACGTACGGATCTGTCTCCTGGCTACGTCATCAACCTGCCACGGCGGCCTTCTCCAGACTAAATCACTTCCAGCGAGACCCGTGGTTCACGAACACGTAATCACGCCATGTGATCCCGGGTTCACGAGAACTGAATAGCTCTGACTAGAACTCTGAGCTGTCAATAACAACACATCGGCTGTACTCCCAGCGAAGCAAACGCCAGTTAGTGTTGTCATAAAACATACCTTGACACTCTCTAATTTTCAAAGTTTGGGAAGGAAGTAGGTGAAAGATCTAGTCATTACTGGATAGTTCAAAGCATGAGAAGGGAGCAAGAGAAAGATCTAGTCATTATTGGATAGTTCAAAGCCTGAGAAAAGATTAAGTTTAAATATCAAGTTATTACTGGATAGTTCAAAGCCTGAGAGCACAGTCAGTTTAAATATCAAGTTATTATTGGATAGTTCCAAGCCTGAGAACACAGTAGGTTTAAATATCAAGTTATTACTGGATAGTTCAAAGCCTCAGAACACAGTAAGTTTAAATAGCAAGTCATTACTGGATTGTGTAAAGTCAGAGAAGGGAGAAAGTGAAAGATCTAGGTATTACTGGATGATCCAAAGCCAACAGGAAAAGAGAAAATATCAAGAAAATTTTATTAATAAAATAATCCGTATTGAACGAGAGAAAAAAGCTTGGTTCTAATTCAAAATATCGGCTCAGGTAGGATATTTAGAAGCTTGGTCGTTTACGCCTGTAGGCATTCAACTTCAAAAAGTGACGTAACTGGAAATAGTTATGCCCTTTTACTTATCCGGCTCTGCCAATTCGACCTTGATTTGTTCCATACAACTGAACTTATCCTCAAGTTCTATACATTGTTAACATTTGCTTTCGTTAGGTCGACTCAGTTAACTTTTTTCCCCAATGTATTATGTGTGATGCAGTAACATCTGTTTACTTGTAACCCATTTTTTTCCTTCTCTACGAGTTTTGCGAATTTTTGCGGTACATGTTTTCTTAACATTTACATCACAACCTACACCAGCGATTCTCAACCTTTTAATCATGTAGGAACCCTTGAAATACTTTTCAGGTCTCAGGAAAACCTTGCATAAAAATTGTTGTGTCTACATCTCATGGTACTTTAGCGTGATCAGTAAGTTGTAAATATAATAATCCAACATTGTCAATGCTCGTGAGTATAGAAGGGTGTTTTTCTGTGGATCTGTTTATTTTGTCTAACTTATTAGTCTTCTCTTATTGTCTGATTCCCCCCTCTAATTAGAATGCAAGTCAGACGTGTAGGTAGAAGAAACATAAGTTTTTACTTAAATTACCTACTTGATTTTTTTTACGGTATCCACGTAGGCCTAAAAGTCTTATATAAATGTCTACTCAAAAAGATGCTAATGAAATATGGTATTTCGACATGGAGAGGCTGACGTACTCCCCTTCATGCAATACAGCGCTCACCAATTACCAACAACCTCCCCTGTCTCGCGTCAAAAACCGAGAATGGACTCAACCAAATGAACACGGTCTCATTGCACACTGACATACGGGGCTCGGTCACTGCCCACCGCTGCGAGCGCTAAAATTGCCCGGTGCGCAAAGTTCAAATAAAGGACGTTCAAAGTCACGTCACGATTTCTGGCGGAACCCTAGCGACCTCTCCCGGAACCCTAGGTCGTGGAACCCTGACTTAAACTGAAATGACAGCGGTACTCAGACAGGCAGTGTTCAAAACCCCATGATAATGTTTAAGCTTCTGTTGTTTCTGCTTTCTAATACATACAACTGATTAAAACACATACACGCACACACACACACATACATACACGAAACGCAACTAAACCCAAATTTATATAAAATGAAAACCATTGAAGATCCCATACCCTTATATTTGTAACCTCTTAAAATAATGTAGATGTTAATAATAGGCACATCTAATAAAATACCTAGTATATTAAAGTAGTATATGGTAAAAAGACAAATTTAAATATCACAGGTGATAAAAGTATACAAGGGATGTAGATGTCTAATGACAATAACTTAGATCAGCATTTATTTCTTGGAAAATAAATTATGTGTAACTTAACTAAAGCAATTTCAAGTGTGTATAAACTGATGAAATCTAGTAAGATTAAAAATCGATACATAAATTTAAAAAAAAGTATAATAAGTATTGTGACGATACGGTTGTGCGATCTCAAGTCCACTCCGGCAGGATTGCATTACATTCTCGTGCGAGTGATATTTTCTTATTTTTCTCTCCCCTGTCATTATTATGTGCATATTTTATACACCATTATTTCACTCTCTATGCTGAATTTAGTAAACGAAAGTCTCTAACACTTCACTCCTCGACTGTTTGTGTTACGCCAGGTTTATTGACCCGGGCAGCGATAATATTTTATCACGTATTATCAGGCTGACCATCTTTTCTAAGCGATTGTGCCTGTTTATTCAAGCTTGCTTTGTGCACGGTCTATGAATATTGTGTGGCTAATCCGGCGGCGATCCGTCTAGCGAAACACAGGTGGTAATGCGTAATTTGTTTCCGCTTAGACCATGCCTGTGTGTAATTATCTCAGATAATCTGTCTGGAAATTCAAGATTTGTAGACGTTACGCCAGGAGCACATTGTCACAATATGGTGAGCGGCAGGTAGGTGCAGCCGGAAGTCTTACGCAACGATATGACATCACTGAAGAGGTCACCCGTGGATATTAAATTTAATATTGTGAAACACGAGAGGGGATATGTTAAAATGAAACAACCAAACCCAGTGCTATAGAGATTTGATTGGTTCATTGTGAGGAGCTGAAATATACAATGTATTTTATTGGAACACTAGTCGGAAGTGCAATCTGTGATTTGCACTAAGAACTGAGAATATAGTGTGATGAAAACACAGACACAGATCACACAGAGAGATTGCAGCGACTCATAAAAACCAGAAAGAAAAAGGAGACAGTGGACTTGGAAATTCCAATACTATATGTAAAAGATCGAGTATTGGGCAACTTTGGAATTCACAAGTAAACCCGCACTTTTAATACAAGACTGAAAACTTAAAGGGGCTAGGACTTTAATTAACAAGACTGGAATCCTAGGAATTTGATCACGAGTCATAGAGGAATTTAACCAAAGTTTTCCCAAGCCTTCGCAGATCACCCGCCGTCAGAGGAATTAACTCTAATTTCCCAGACCAAGTCACAGAGGAATTAAACAAATGTTGTCCCAGGCCAATGATTTTGCAGAACACCCGCCGTCAGAGGAATTAACTCTAATTTCCAGACCTAAGTAATTTCGAAGCTTCTAATACAGAGCTGTGTCCAGTCTACATCTGTGCAAGGAGATTGTGTATTCCCAAAATTTTGGGGTAAGTGTAAACAATTTATTTAATAATGTAAATTCTACAGGTTTCTTGCTAAGTGGTTATATACAAGGCTGGCAACCTCAAAATATGAAAATAGTATATGCATGAACCACTACTGCAAGAGCTGGTGATTGTTTCTAACTAGTCGTGCGGAAAACCCAACAGCTGAGCGACCCCAGACTCCGATGGGAGTAGTGATGATTAAAGAGTGATGATTACATCACATGTGCCTAAGGTGTAACATATTATCTTATGAGATTTATGTACCTTTTTTAATTGTAATTCAGGCAAATCATTATTCACGCACTCCAGACGCAAGTTCCTAGTTAACACCCAGAAGGATATTGGTGAATTTTCATCATATTCCCTGAGTTACACTGCGGGCTCGGGAATTTAATTCTTCTGAGAGGTTAACATTGGTGGGTGGAGCGCATGACAATTGGCCTGTTAGTTTGCCGCGAACAAATGTACTTAGCAGGCATTTGTTTCTTTCTATTTGTCTAAAGTTCGGGGTTATAAGCCATCAGACGATTTGTGATAATAACGCCACTAGTGTGAGAGAAAAACATCCACCCTAACCGCCTACAATGGAAGAGAGTGTGGAAAAGGCTTTCGTCATCATAGAATTGATGAACCACAGCTGCAGGACTCCTTTATAAAAGTTAAGTGCTTGTAAAAAGGCACCAGCAAAAAGGACGTTTGATATATCCTCACCCTAAATCTCAGTGAAGAGAAAATTTGATTCCAATATAAAATCACCAGCATTTTATTTATTTTAAACTGTTAATACTAATTGATTATTAAATTTGTTACCTGTTGTTTTAAACTAAACAATCATAGTCGATTCAGTTTTTATATGTATGAAAGCAAACGTATGAGCCAGAATATTTAATGTATATATAAATACCTAGACATATATTTACCTCTAAACAGAACTATACCTTATAAGAGGGATTTTGTTGGATTACACCAATTGGGGTTTGAACGGGATAAACCATTGCTTAAATCCTTCACAAAAGGCGACGGACCAGATTTAATGCGTTAACAATTGTTCAGCCCAATGCAACATTGTTCGTCACTTCTGGAAATATCTTGTGGAAGCTCCCTTAAGGTAGAAGGGTCATTAATCATCTATCTACATCTCTGCCACGAGTAATCTTGCGCGCAGGTAGATACCTTGGATGTCAATATTATATACTCTTGAGTTTTGGTCACTGTTGGACCACTACTGCAAAGCAGGAGAGGCAATCCGTGACAAGTATAAAACTCAGCCATTAAAGACAGAAGAAGAATCTCAGGTTAGGAAGCGTATGACCTAACACAGATACAGTCGATAGTAGTCTTACCTTTTTCTTCGCGGAAAATCTCCAGATCGTGTGTCTGGAATGTTTGTGTATTGAACAAACAGGCGAAAACCGCTCAGCTGGCAGCAGAAATGTTGGATTATGGTGTTGATATACGGGGACTGTGCAAAACAAGGTGGTAGGGAGTAGAAACAACAAAACTAATCACAAGAAATGACGTTGTCTCCAGGGTATGAAGAAAGGTCACACTATAGTGAAATGGTGTTTCTATCTTCACTTAAAGGAAGCACAGAAAGCAATCACAGAAAGGGAAGCGTTGGGACGAAGAATATTAACAGCAACATTCAGAGCAGCTAAAAATAATAAAGATAAACATTATCCAATATTTTTCAAACCATAAATCGAGGATATACCGCTCTATCTATGTCCCAGTCTTGACGTATGGATGCGAGTCATGGGCAATGACTTCAACCCACAAAAGCCAGATCCAAACCTCAGAAATGAGGTATCTGAGGAAGGTGCTTGAAGTAACAAGAAGACATGGTCCGCAACCAGACGATACGTCAAGGCCTAAAAACCCAACCCCTGCAGATCCAAGTAGAACAGTCCCAACTGAGATGGTTTGGCCACGTCTGTAGAATGGGAGAAGATCGGCTACCACGGCAAGCATGGGAAACTAAGGGCCAGGGATCCAGACCTCCAGGACGACCCAAAGACCTCTGCGAGGACAACATTAGACAATCTTTGAAGGACCGATGACTAGAATGGAACCACGCCAGGAGGAAGACAGCTGATAGAATAGTATGGCGCTCTCTTTTACAAACCTCTACACCTCACGGTAGAAGAGGAATGACTAAGTAAATTATCCAATGTTAGGCCTCAACCAATGACTAAAGGGGCGTACAATATGACGTCACACAGTGATTGGGAATCTAAAACTTTGTGACGCAGTGTGATGATAGGGGGAGGAAGGGGGTGGATCTAAACATGTGATGTCACACAAACAAATATGAGTCCGGCTCATTTCTTAACGATGTCGCAACAAAACAATTTAGGCACTGATTAGCAAATTACGTTACGCCGGATCTCAAGCGAGTCCGTACGCAACAGAGAGAGTCTGGGTTTCGGTTCTAGCGTGAAAAATGGCATAGATTTCACGTATTCTCCAAGATCTGAACGTAGGTGCTAAATCTGGCAGAGAGTCTAATTTTCGGTGTATAGTGTAACATTCCCTTTGATTTCAGATATATATACCACAGCATTCTAACTCAATTTATCCAGTACCGCCACAGATTCAGAAGACATCTATCTACGATTCTAGAATCACTTGTATTAAGTAGAGTTCTTAGTTTTCGGTGGAGATAGTCTTAGAAGTTTGTGTGAAGGTAAATACTGTACTTGAGTCTTGAGTGATTTAAGTGGTAAAATCGTCGATTATATTTCACTAAGATTTTCTGTGCAGAGTGATTTACTAGATAGGTCCGTCATTTATATTTCTCTAGGTTTTACTGTGTTACAGTGGCTAGCAGAATAAATAATAATTTTTAGCTAAACTATTCCAGCTATAAAATAAATTTAATTAATAGCTAGTAACCAGTCAGAGAATATTTTAACGAACTACGAGTAGTAATGCACTGTTCATCATGAGTATTGACGAAATATGTATTTATTTCTAATTCATGATGATTGATTTTTTAAAATGACTAGAATTTATTTCACGGGAGTTTTAAACGATAAGACTAGCTCTAAGTTTGTAGTTTATAATTTAAAGTTAAATAACCGAAGTGGATACTTATAATATATTTTACGCGATTGAGAATACTATATTATGGTTAAGTTTTTGTATTTTTCTCCTTTACACAGTATTGGGTCAAACCCTAAACCTTACCAGCGGCTTCCATGTAAATCTGAGAGTAACCATACAAAAGAACAATTTAATTAATATCTGGGTCTTTTCAAGGTAACCCTGTCTGAGGCTGTGTTTACACACAGAAAGAGACAGAATACAAAAACCCAAAGAACATTAAGAGTGACTTTGTAACTGGGCATATACATGCAGATTTCTTTTTTCCAATTTCATTTACAGTCAGCCCGTTGCGGTGACTTAACAAACATTAACATTTCTCGACGTTTGACCATTTGTGGTGTGACAAAGAATTTTATACTGAGAGAAGTTACAAACCTGTCATTTCTACGTACTGGAAATCTCAAGCTATTGACACTGTGAGCGCCGTTAAATTTCTTACCTGGACAAATTAAAGGTGACATAAACAGTAATCCTAAATAAAAATAACAAAAGGGATAGCTCCCCGGAGAAGTGAAGTTAATATCTCTTTGAGGAGCTGGGGTTCTCTTTGCCAAATATAACACTGGAATTGCTGTGTGTGGGTGTCCTGAAGATTGTTCCAGAAGATACAACACCAGTATTAGGTAAGAAAGAATGCTTGTGGCCACGGTTGTCTGAGAAGAGAGGAAGAATGAATGAATAATTCTCATGTAGATCGTGTAGAATCCATGTACTCACTTTGTGTATTTTTCTATGCAAGTTTTGCTGATGCTGTTCCTTTATCAGAATAGATTAACGTATAAACTATGTTCTTTACTGTAGAGGGAAATACTAGACCAAAGCGTATAAATCTTTGACCCTTGGGGTTAATAACTTTCGTCTAACGGGATCTTGTCTCAACAGAGGGAGGGAGGATTACACCTATGAGTCTAACTCTTTAATTAATTCATTGACTTATGTTTATTCGTATTTGATTTGATATTCAAAATATTGCTGTTGTTAAGTGTCTTTATGATAAATAATATTTACATAAACTTTATTTACGTGTGTTGGTCAGCTTGTACCAAAAGATCCCTATTCCAGTGATATAGTTTTCACGTCTCTGCGTCTAATTGTCGTCACTTATCTGTGTGTGTGTAGATGTGAATGCTTGAGAATATATATATATATATATATATATATATATATATATATATATATATATATATATAGAAGCACATTAAAAACGTACCACCTGTATAATCCAGGAACAGAGTGTGAAATGTAAATATAAGTGTTTACAAGTTTACATATTTGGAATCTTTATTCATTTTCCTATGAATTCATACTGGTCATTAATTTGTACATTTGATTGTTATGAAATTCATTGCATTTTGTGCAGGCAAGGGAGAAAACCAAAAATGCAACCAATAAAAAAATTCATTCACACTATCCTCAGTATCTGGTATGTCCACAGTGTGCTTGCAAACAAGCTTGGCAGCGGCTCCGCATGGAACGCACAAGTCTCTAAAGGAAATTCCGGGGAATCAAGTCTCATTCACACGTAAAAGCAGCTTCGAGCTTTTGCAGATTAGCTGGAGAACCTTGCCTGTAGACTCTGCGTCCAAGCTCGTCCCACAGATGTTCTACTGGGGACATGTCTGGTGATAGGGCAGGCCAATCAATCGTCACAATGTTCTGCTGTTGTAGATATTGCTGCATAATGCATGCGATGTGCGCACGTGCGTTATCCTGCTGGAGAAGCTGCAAGTCTGGATAATTTGTGAACGCAGGAGCAACCAATGCATCCAGAACCTCATCTCGATATGTCACAGCATTAAAATTTCCACGGAAGACGTGAAGAGGCAAGCGATGGTGAAAACTGAATCCTCCCCAAATGTGAATACTGCCACCTCCAAATCGGTTGTGCTGACGAACACAGCAATCTGCAAAGCGCTCTCCACACCGTCGCCAAATCCGCATACGTCCATCAGCAAAGGATATGTTGAATCTGCTCTCGGCTGTGAATAGGACAGCATTCCACTGCAGTCTAGTCCATCTGACATGTTGCTCTGCCCATTGCAGGCGCTGCTGACGATGTCTGTGAGTCCAGTTTGGCCCAACATAAGGTCGTCTTGCAGTAAGGCCTGTATCTCTGAGTCGTCGTATGACTGTCATTCGAGAGACTTGCCCACGTCTACCCACTATTGCTCTTGCTGTTTGACTTGCCGGGAGAGAACGATTCCTTAGGTGATTCAGCACAATATGACGATCTAGCGCAGGGATAGTAACTCGTGGTTGGCCATTCCGAAGCCTATCCCGGGAACTGCCAGTGGTTCCGTAACGTTCATTGAGACGTACAAGAGTGCTGTGGTGGCAATTCATCCTTCTGGCAATGGCCCGCGAGCTCATTCCGGTCTCCAACATACCAATGGCTCGTTGGCGGTCGTTTTCAGATAGTCGTGACATTTCAAGCACATGTACTGGTTGTTTTGTCTCAACGGCCTTTTTATACCGAGTATACTGACAAAACGCGTACACATTTTCAGAGTCATCGCTGTTGGGAATCGTGTTGCACGTGTAACCTTCATTGTTTTCATGTAGTCTGTACACAAACCCGTGGGTTTAATCATGCACTTTCCAATCCAGCAGCCATTCGCTCTCTACCTCATGACAAACACAGGGAAAATCCATTCCCACACTTTTTTTTCCAGCTTCTCGGCATCAGTATATATAATAGTGGTGCGTTTTTAATGTGCTTCAGTATATATATATCTAGTTATAGGAAACTGTCTGATCTAAGAATCTCAGTCGTAACCGATAGGCTGGATAGATTATCTCTAAAATCCATGGACAGACTTTACCTTTCACCATTTCACTCGTGAAAATCTATTTCTTTACCTTATCTCCCACTGAGCTATCGCCTGTTCTAGTTCTATTCAGACGGGACCATAATTGATCTTAAATTCCTATCGAAAAATCTACGACAAGAAGGGAATTGTGATTTTATGCTGCTACTAGTTATGAGAGCCAAATGGTTGTGTGACTTGATGTCTGATATAGTTCATGAAAAGGAATACTCGGCTTCCTCTATATATGGATAACTATGTAATTGAGTCTTTAACACACAGAAAGGTTAACCTAAGCAATCAAAATCTTTTGGCCTCAAGGGCGGATTGTATAGATATAATTTTTCCCCACATGTAACTTGAATTTAAGTAAGCACCTGTATATTAGTTGATTATTTTAAACTCATTTATAATGCTTTCTTAGTGCAGACTTCTATTGTTGTCATATGCTGTATGTAATTATTAAATGTGTCGAACGCCAGTGCTACCAGTTAGACTGTCCGGCGAATGGTGTATCTGCCTGTGGGTTAGCCGACCTGACTGATTTTAAGGTCACGCCTAGCCATGTAGAGAGAGGGGGAGGGCAGCCTTGTATGCATGCCTAAAACCCATCCCAGCATTAGTCACGGGGAAATCGGTCTTCTTATTATTACGCAAAAGCTACAATAAGCAGGCCCTGCACTTAATGTTTGATGACTGCTGATCGGACAACGAGCAGGGGAGAGTAAGAAGAAACTGCAAACCACCAGGTCAATACTGACCAGCTGAAAGGGGGAGATGGGATAGGTGTATGTTATCTGTACCTATTGCGACCCTGTTTATCTGTTGTGCCGTGTTTTAATGTTTATGATTTAATTTAGCGAATTGATCATAGGGTTCGATTATGTTTTCGTTACAGCAACCCCTGTCATCTCCGGTAGACCGCTGAGCCATCAGCCTGACTTTGCCTTCGTGGAATAACGGGGAAGTCATCGACCCATGCACAGCTGGGTTGCACACCAACTATAGTAGTGCTTATTATCATCACCCTATTACGGGCTCAATGGTGATTGCCCTTTCTTGGAAAACATACAAAAAATTGTCCACCACCAAGTAATAGGAACGCCGCTCCATGGCCACCAGTTTTCTTTTCTATCAAGCTACGTCGTCTACTATTATTTAGGGCTGCTACATTAGTAGTGGGCCAATACAGAACGTGGATTTATTCCTCCGCATCTATTGTATCGTGAGTGTTTCCACCGCACCTCTCGAGTACCTGGATTTACAGCCGGGTGCATTTATTTCACGGATGTATTAGCAGTTCAGGAAACGGAGAGTGTAAAAATCGTTCCTGTTTGCCAACCAGAGCTGTGATCCCAGAGGAGTATCAACACACGAGCGCCAACAATGAAGGACTTGGGGTAGACTGCACTCAAATTAATAGAGGGGAGGGTAGATTTTTTAAGAAAACTGTGGACGGGAACAACTTAGTGAAATTTACTATCAGTGTCGCTGACAGGGACAAGTCAGCGGGATTAGTGTGTTTAGGTAGGACTCTTTATTTCAGGAGTTTCAGCAAAGGATTATTAGTTTAACCCTCACCCCATAATTGTGAGAGTGCGGAACCTACTTGTTTTTTTTTTCTGGAGAGTTCCAAATCGTTATACTAACCGTCTTGTTTTTTCTGGTCTCGTACATCGTTACCTGCATCGTATTGAGGCTTTTTTTGTGGTGATAGATTTTCATGCTTATTTTACCATAGTTTTTTTTTACTGTTGTTAATAAAATATATAATTACTTAACGGATCAGATTTCCCTTCCTATCTGTACCTCTACTCTTTAACTTGTACTCGTACTGTTGTATGTGGATACAATGTAGTGTAATAAATCTTATCTCCTAGTAGAGCAAGAGGCAGGGTGACAGTAGTTGAACAAAAGGTCACTGGGTGGCGAGGGGAGAGTCGGTATAGGTTTTCACCCTCGATAACTATAAGTTACACTATCCACCATCAACAACATTTCTCTTCTATCATCTCAGACCTCTCTCAGAGGTCTTATCTTGTCTCTGACATCACACCGACTTCGTTTTCGTCTCAGCCAGACTCATACATAACTCACTCGTGACACTCCTGGACAAAACTAATGAAAAGGGCATACACCCGTGGATAAAACTAAAGAAAAAGGCATAAACTTCTGGACAAAGGAAACAAAAGGGCATAAACGCTTAAATAAAACAAAAGAAAAAGGCATAAACTCGTGGACAAAACTAAAGAAAAGGGCATAAACATGTGGGTAAAACTAAAGAAAAGGGCATAAACTCGTGGACAAAACTAAAGAAAAGGGCATAAACATGTGTGTAAACTAAAGAAAAGGACATAAACTCGTGGACAAAACTAAAGAAAATGGTATAGACGCGTGGACAAAACTAAAGAAAAAGCCAGAAACTCGTGATTAGAACTAAAGAAAAAGGCATAAACTCACACACAAAAGTAGGGAAGAATAACAGATCTGGAATATTAAACTACAGAAAAGGGCATAAACTGGTGGCCATAATTAAAGAAAAGGCTTACACTCGTGTACGTAATTAATGAAAAGGGCATACACTCTTGGACATAATTAAAGAAAAAGGCATACACTCGTGACATAATTAAAGAAAAGGGCATACACTCGTGACACAATTAAAGAAAAGGGCGTACACTCGTTTACATAATTAAAGACAAGGGCATACACTCGTGGACATAATTAAAGAAAATGGCATACACTCTTTGACATAATTAATGAAAAATGGCATTCACTCTTTGACAAAATTAAAGACAAAATCATAAACTCGTGGACAAAACTAAATAAAAAGACAAACACATCGTAGATAAAATTAAAGAAAAGAGATATAAATCCACTGCGAACAAAAACTACATCCGAACATTTCATGGTAAACGAAAAAAAAAAAAGATGTCAGTAATCATGGTATTGACGATACTGATGACAGTCTAATAATAAACCATACAATAACTAAATTCGCAATATAAAAAAAGAAAAATCATAGATCTTGCATGTCTAGGTTCGCTCATATGTTTGAAATTACATTAGCCATGAATTACTCACAGCACTTTTTAACGTAGCCACGCAAATCCCCATTATGCCACAACTGTTTCCTGTCAAAGACCGCGTGACTAGGAAAAAACACAGGAAGGTAAACATGTGGGTGGGGATAATGATAATTTCGACTCATAGATCGGTGCATTTCGGATTTTTTAATTTTTTTTTGGTTGGTCTCCTCTGTCTAGTTTCATTTGGTGTGAGTGCTGTAGCCCACAGTTGAGCAACATTAAAGGTGTTTTACAGTTTAAAATAATGTTTTGTTCCCATCTTACATTCGGTTTCTTCCCTTACATTTCTTTCCACCGAGCATATAAGCCCATCACCCCACATAAACTTGGAAACTATAATTAACACACTTATAACGATTGTAATTTTACTAAAGAATATTGTCGCATAGGTGTCATACAATAAGAATTATACAGTGGCTATAGCAACCATAATAACAATGAATTAGACATTCCGTTTGAAGCACTAATGGAAACTAGCTATAAATTCAACAAAGTGAAAGTAAAATGGATTTCTGCTCGCTGAATGATATATGGAAATAAGATGGCAGATAGACTTGACAAAAAGGAGGAAGTAATCTTCAAAGTGAGTACATGACATCACAAGAAGAAATATAAGCATTGATCAGAAATGAGTTCAAAGAAAAATTGTAATGGAAAATGGAAAATAGATTACACAGATTACGATTTAAGAGAAGCATGCTTTTCCTTGCTAATAAGAGATCAAGTTATAATCTTCAGAGTGGGAACCGACCACCTTCACACTCAAATACATTCTGTTAAACTATTTAAATATGAGATAAACTAGATAGATAGATAGATAGATAGATAGATAGATAGATTAGATAGATAGATAGATAGATAGATAGATAGATTAGATAGATTGGATAGATAGATAGATTAGATAGATAGGTAGATAGATAGATAGATTAGATCGATAGATAGATAGATAAGTAGTTAGGTAGGTAGGTAAATAGATAGATAGGTAGGTAGGTAGATAGGTAGGTAGGTAGATAGATAGATAGATAGATAGATAGATAGATAGATAGATAGGTAGGTAGGTAGATAGATAGATAGATAGATAGATAGATAGATAGATAGATAGATAGATAGATAGATAGATAGATATGTAGATAGATAGATAGATAGATAGATAGATAGATAGATAGATAGATAGATAGATAGATAGGTAGGTAGATAGATAAATAGATAGATAGATAGATAGATAGATAGATAGATAGATAGATAGATAGATAGATAGATAGATAGATAGATAGATAGATAGATAGATAGATAGATAGATAGATGCCATACTGTGACGGTATTGCCTCCCCTGCTTTGCAGTAGCTGTTTATGAAATCATCATTCTATGCGCTGAGATTGCCAGCGTCAAATGACTGGGACTGTGACGAAATGGACGACCTCTATCGATCTTTGGTTCTCTCTGGCAGAATCGGTACATTTGTGGTACTGATTTTTATTATGTGCTGTCAATTATCGTACTTTTCTTTCTTTCTTTCTTTTTCTGCTAAGTAGCAGATATTTTATTTTATCAAATCACCTTGTAGGCGATAAATATCACATTTGCAAGGAGCGACTGATATAATACCTCGTACATCACATTTACTTGGCGCTACCCAGATTTGTTGGTTATAGGGGCCGCAAATTAACACGTACATAGGCTATCGCTATCGGCTTAAATCACCGATAGGACACGGAGTTTGCGTACTCATACGACAGATAACGAGATTACTGTCTGTGTGACACCTGTGGGCAAACAAGTGTGATAATCGCTCCGGTCACATGGTTAAAAGTAATCATGGATTTATTACATTTTAGACAATATGAGTCTACAAATGTGTTGGTGAGAGGGTATGCAAGACATCATATTACCATATATGGAAGACGTGACCTTTTGTAAAATTTTTCCATGAAGGAAATATTTTGAAAGTGCCACACCCGATCTGTTTGAAATGATTGGATCTTTCTGATTAGATTCATAACAACATTGAGGGGAATATAGCCTGACCCTTTTCGCAGTTTTATCTCACTGTGAAGTGCACTCTCGCCAAGACATCACCAGACCTAGCAAAAGTGAAGAATAGATTCATAATTCCTATTTGTTAACTGGATCTTTTAATGGAGAACCAAATAAGACGTATAAAGCACAGGAACTCTTTACATTTTAATAAGGAACACCGGGACTAGGACACTGAAGAAACACGAAGTCAGAGAGGGAATCTATGGTCAAAATTAAGGACATCCCAGACACGTGTAAGAGGCCTAACCCAGTGCCTTAGCTTATTCATCTGAGCAAAAAGTATGTAGCCAAGATTGGCGCAAGTAGGGCATTTTCATTCTTTTTATTACTAACATGTGAACTAACACACACACACACACACACACACACACACACACACACACACATATATATATTTATATATATATATTACCATTTAAGTTTAATATGTGAACCTCGCTATTGGATGTCAAAGTCATTTGGGGCAGGCAAGCTCAGTATCTAGAATAATGATAATGAACCACCACTGCACGGACTGGTGATTGCTTTATTGCTAGATTCGTAAAGAGAACTAAAAGCAAAAAGCAGTTCCAGGTTCTCTATGGAGCAGGGAGGGAAAGATGAAAAGAAATGATGTACATTCTAAGTATGATACTTACATTTTCAAAGCAATGTAAATGTCCCTATAAACATATTCACTTTAAAATTAATGTAAGTTTTCAAGCTTTAAACCAGTGTAAATGGCTGTGTGAAAATATTCATTTTAAATTA
>JAMPIV010018041.1:75000-115338 GCA_024509875.1 Oreohelix idahoensis | reverse complement strand
TACCAAATTGACATGTTACATAAAGAAATGGAAACACACATTCAAACGCAATGAAGCTGTGAAGTGTGACACCCCACCTTTTCAAAAGTCACACAATAGATATTGGACAAATAGACATTTCAAAATCGGGTATGATCACCGTTTGCAGCAAGGCATTCAAGACAGCTTAGACGCATCGAGTCCACAAGGGTCGAAGAGTATCTTGAGGTACAGCTTGACCATTCCTGAAGCAGAAATGCTGTCAGCTATGCAAACATCCATTGGAAGGGGGGGGGGGGGGGTTGAATTAGTTGACAATCTTCGACCAAGGACATCCCAGGAGGTGCTCTATCGGAAGAAATGTCAGGTGAATGAGCGGGCACGCCTATCCTGATGATCCCATGGTGCTGGAATAAAAACACATTCACCACACTAGCTCGATGGGGTCGAGCGTTATTCAATTCTTGGAGGATGGCATTTCCACCTATGGCCTCACAGAGCAGGCCGGAACAATGGTCTCAAGATTTCGTTCGGTATCTTGGGCCGGTCAGTTGCCTGGGATGTATGGTAGAGTGGGGTCCTTGCCGTGTCTGCAGATGCTCTTTAGACCATGACAGAACCCCTAACCCATAACCAATCTACCTCTTGAATTGTGTCATCAGTAAATCGCTTCCTGGTCGTTTCAAAACTCGGAGGTTTTTTTTCCTGCCATAGTGAATGACACAGTGAAGCGAAGATTAATCAGTGAAGAGAACTTGACTTCCATTGTTGGCAGTGGTACCATCGGTATTGTGCTCACGCGACACAAAGCAACTATGGGGCTCTGCACGTATGAGCAGGAGTAAGGGGATTTCTGACTGCAGGAGCGTCGTGCTGCCAGTCCCAATTCATTGTAAAACGTCTGCGAATGGTGCCCTTTTTGAATGACTCATTTACGTTTGAAAAGGGTATTTGTACTCATGCTGGACTTCTTAGAGTGGGAAAACAAGGTATACATGCTTACAGTTTGGAGATCAAGGGGTGACAAAAAGAGGTACCGCGTAACCTATTACCTTGCTCCTAGGCCCGGCCGGCACATTCTAGTGGCGGAACACTGGCAGGTGGCCCGATCATTCACACTTCACTGTGGCATGAAAATCTCCTCAAATATTTCTTTGGGTTAGTAAGTGTGTTGACCACTGCAAAGACGTCTAGGCAACTCACGGACAGATAAACCCACTTTCAACCCACCGCTTATAGCCCGCCTCCATTCTTTGTAAGGTGTCAAGACATTCTTCTCGACGGTGGCATGCTGGCATGCCAGGGTTTTTGCTCAAGTGTAAAAGTGATGAAAAAAACTACCTCTAATGTTTCTGCTGATTGTAAACAAATTAAGAGTGAAACTCTGTTCACGAAAAGTCGCCCCCATTGCATTTGCGTGGAATGTCAATCAGCCACGATTACTTCACCTGTTTGGTTCTACGGAAGTTTAAGAATAAAACAGATTAATAAAAAAATGTGAATTTTGGTCAGCAAACCAAAATTGCACGTGATTACCATGGTTGTCGGTGAGTTGTTTTTTTTATGCTTAACGTGCATAGAGGACTGTCAGAGGAAGATATTACACCCATTTTTACTAAAAAACTTCCTTCATTTAATCATTCATATGTGCTTATATAAAGTGTATTGTGTATTGAAAAAATATAAGAGGGTGGCCCTTGACTTCTTGACGAGTAGTATATATTTTTAGCTAACAAACGAAAAAATACATATTGTCAGAAATTACTTACACTGCGATTCACATTATATAGTCCATTATCAATCGCTTTTCGCAACGTTGACATATTGAACACCCGGTACACAATATTATAACTTCAGAGTGCATATTATTTATTTTATAACTCGAAGTTATGATAAAACAAACCAACGTACTGTGTAGTGTATACAATTTATTTTATTCTAGAGTATCTCATAATTGTTTCTAGTCCTGGTCAGATCACGTGTAGTTTACATGTCCATGGTTGGTTGTAATGAATATTCAATTATTTCTGTCACTAGCTCTCGTGAAACAATCGGATATGATGTTGCTTTTCTAACTTTTTTTGTCTCTTGTCTTGAGACTACATTATGACATGATGTTGCTTCGACTCTTTTTTTTTTCTCTTGTCTTGAGGGTAGACTCTGACATTATATTGCTTCTCCACCTGTTTCTATATCTTACCTTGATGGTACACTCTAATATTTTGTTGCTTTGCCAGCATTTCTATATCTTGTTTTGGTGGAACACTCCAATGTAACTGAGATTCACATTAATGCTCAGAAAGGGTAACTTTCTGAGGCAGATGGAAATGGTTGACAATGAAAATGGAGGGAACCAAATCCTGATCTTCGTGTTGTCAGGAAACCCAATACCCAGGATTGGTATTTGTTTTCTCTCATTTTTCAAGATTACTAGTCGGTGGTGCCAATTACTGAAGCTATCTGTGGCATTAAGTGCGTGGTATAAGTGGGCCTGCAGTCAGGATGCTAGACCACATACAGCCAGGGACGCTGGGACCATCTTCGCACTTTACACCACGATAATTCGGAGTAACGTGTTGCGTCCACCCAGGACTTGGACCAGTGGGACGGAATGAACCAGCCCTTAAGCTACATAAAAAACATGCATCAGCTGGAGCAGAAAAACCCAACCGACATTTTACTGGCAGGTTATGTACCCATTCAAAGCTGCCAGGTGAACTCTTATCTTCAAAATGGCAGGTAAAGAACCATTCCAAATCTTGCAGGTGACCCTCTCAACCTTCATTAATAAAAGAACTGTTAAAGAATCTATCTAAATTCCCCACCACCATTATTTATTTTACAACTGTTAACGATAATTGACTATTAAAATTTTGTTATCCGTAAATATGCAAAATTTATAGTTGATTTTAGTTATTTTGAGTGAACTGCACCTGTATGTCTCAGCCATTTTAATACTTATAACAAGCGCCTATTTTAAGTAATATTTCACGGAGTAATAAATCAGTTTGTAGTGAGTGCTCATCAGAACGAGCAAAAACAAACAAATACTCATACAGGGTCAGGAAAGATAAAACGTTTACACGGTCTGCATCCTATCAATGCCATACGTACTTGATTTCTTAAAATTCTATGAGGGCTCCCTAGAATTGAAGCACCATTCTTCAATTCACATCTCTGCCAAGAGTAATCTTGAGCGAAAGGTAAATACTTTTGAAGACCCTCACTAGATGTTCAGAAATTTGGCCACTGTTGAATCTAAGAAACGAGGGGAGTAAATACCGTGACAGAAATCACACTTGCAAAGTAGTTTATATGTGATGTTGTGTGACAGCACAGTACTTCTTTGCGTTTGCGAGACTATTATAAATGCTGAAAAAATTATTGTATGTTTGAGTACATGTGTTTGTATGACATGTTTGTCGGTGACATCCTTTGTTTAATGCCTATCTGTGAGAAGCAGAGTTTGCATGGAAGTAGCGCATGCGTATGAACAACTAAGCAGAAAGTGGTAGAAAACCCATTTTGATAAAAAAATAATTTGGACGCTCGGAGAAGCAGACAGGGAATTGAGATAACAACACCCGTAATATAAACATATTGTTACTTCAATAATAAAGATGGTCGGCAGTTAGTGAGCACTTTTACCCAGAAATCGTGTACAATATGACTCAACGTTAAAGCCTGCAGATCGATAACTTTGTGCACAGGCCCAAACTTTAAAATATGCAGGCACGCAATTTGTTGGCTCAGAGCCGACAATTTTCGGACAGATGTTCAGTACAGCCCGTTTATTCGTCCTGGAGACCAGACGTAATTGTTGTGACCAAGTTATTTTGACATTATTTCGTGTTGTCGATCCTCCTTCCAGGAAAAAACTATCTGAAAAAAAAGTTTTGAAAGTTTATTTGGTGATAAATTCTTCAGGTTAGGTCGGTAAAACTGGGTAATTTAGTTCATGCTAGTGCGTGAACAACAGTTTAAGTAAGTGAATGAAGTAGAACGTCGATTACTGAATTTATGTAGACTTTAGTAAAGATAAATGTATAGGTAGTCTTATATCAGACACTGCCGTAAATAAGTGACGTGTCAGAGACTTCACCATAAGTCTAGGCTTCCTCAATGGACCATGTGCAAGCAGTAATTCCTTGCTCCAAAGACAGAAAATAGAGATGATGATGACGATGATGATGATGACGATGATGATGGACGATCTGTTTTATTACAAATTCAGTTGTAACTAACAATTTCATAACAGACAACAAAGTTACTTCTGTCAGAGTATCTATTATTCTCTATGTCACAGTTCTTTATCGAGTCCAGGTAAATGGTATTGAAGAGGATATTAACTTAAATTTTCTTGAAGCTTAGAGCCGGCAATAACAGCTGCCTAGAACAACTTAGAAACTGAGGAAATAGTAGTGAGCGACCCCGTTAACTCTCCTTGTCAAGAGGTTATCACGGTTATCGCCCATTAATCTAGGGTCTTAGATCAGAGAGCGTCGCATATTTAATGTCGGGACACCTTTAAGGCATACTGCGTGCTATTGTGCATAAGTGCGGGAAATGGCTGTGGCAGGTTGTCTCCCATGCTCTGTAATAGTGGTCCACTAATGACCAAACTCGAGGAAAGGAATGAATGTTTATAAAGGCCGCTTTTGCTTCAGATTATTCTTAGCAGAGATATAAGTAGAAGAACAGTGCTTATATTTCAAGCAGTCTCACGGTGATTTTTAGAATGTCAAGTATAACAGCTGACTCATGTAAATTTATTATAAACTTCGTATTCTGCGCCTAGGTCTGTGAGAAAAATTTGTTTTGACTCACCCAGTTTTTATTTTTTGAGCCCCCAGCTGAAGGTGATTCAATAAAATATTAATTTAACAGCTCTGAATATATAGATAATTATTTTAAAAAAATAGTCATACTGGTGCAGACATTAAATTTATTCTCAAGTGATTAATTCAACTAATAATAATAATCATAGCCACTTCAGTCATAACTGACTTTTGGAATGCGCCACTGACGAGGTGACAGCCATCAGCTGTTTTTTTTCCTGGTCTTCTTTTCGTCGTTTTCTCTTCTGCTTGTTGTGATAGCTTCTTTTAGCTTAGTCTGAGGTGGCGCAGTAGATACATTCCAATCACTATTTGGGTGCGATCGGAAGCTTCAATCCTCCCATGTTCCTGGATTTATGTTCAAACGCCCTGAGGTCTATCTTGCACACATCTTTGAATCTCAGCGGCGATCGTCCAACTGTTCTTTCCACATACGCTAGTTGTCCGTAGATGATATCTTTCAGGATGCGACCATCTTCCATGCGGCAGACATGGCCAAGTCAGCGTAGTCTGCACTGTCTTCTTCTTCTTCGTTTGTCCCTGAAAGGGGACGTTTTTGTTACGTTGTGTCGCAGTTTTTTACAGCGAAGCTGCGATATTTGCCCGACACATCCGACTTCAGCGTGACATTGTGGGACCGGGTTTGCCTTCCCTCTTCGATCCCTACTCTGTCGGCTATACTGCAGTGATGCAGCCAGTTTCCCAGGACCACCACATGGAGGTGGAATAGTGTCTTGGTCAGCTCTGGTTCGCTGACCTTGACACAAGCAGTCACGCTACAAGTAGCTGACTGCACTTTCATCTCCTTTGCTGCATCTTTGGCCCCCGTCTGCGCTGTCTAATCAGTGTTATACATGCTTTGAAGGCCAGCACGTGACAAGACTTCGACATTTGTGACTTTTTCGTTCACTGAAATGCCGAGGATGTGTCGTAGACATCGTAGATGGAAGGTATTGAGCCTTTATTTTTGCTTAGCATAGGTTGGCCATGTCTCGCTGCCATATAAAAGTGTGCTGGTGACGCAGGCGTTATATATTGCAGCTTTGGTCTTCTTTGTGAGTTCTTGACTACTAAATTATTTTGTGATCACTCCCTTGAGATAGAAAGCGTCATTATCCTTCTATCTACAACTCTGCCAAGAGTAATTTTGTGCGAAGTTAGACACCTTTGACTACCCACTTTAGATACTCTTGAGTTTTGGCCACTGGTAGACCATTACTGCAGAACAAAGTGGTAGGAAAATCCCGTGACACCTGTCGTACTCCTGTCTTCACCTCAAAAGTTCAGTTACAACTGCCCAACTCTACATGTAAAGTTTGCCATAGAGGCATTTAATGATTGACACTGTGTCAGCTTGGAATTCCATAAGCCCATTTGTGCTCCGAAAAATGAGAAGCCCAATTAAATATAGAGAAAGAAAGAGAGAGAGAGAGAGAGAGAGAGAGAGAGAGAAGAGAGAGAGAGAGAGAGAGAGAGAGAGAGAGAGATAGAGAGAGAGAGAGAGAGAGAGAGAGAGAGAGAGAGAGAGAGAGAGAGAGAAGAGAAGTAAGAGAGAGGAAATAGTAAAAGAAGAACGACCAAATATGCGACATTTACCAATAGTCACCGTTTTGGTATGAAGGAGTGGTAAACAAACAGTTCACAATTCAATTATCAATTATAAGAACAAGCATATTTAAATAATTTATCAATCAACGTTATAATTGAATGAATGTAGTAAGAAACAGGAGAAGAGATCCTTACAAGCAAAGTAAATGTACATTCAAATCAATCATGAATATTAAAATAATTAAAAATCACGTCATTAATAACAATCTCCTGAAGAATAATACGAAAAGACTAAATCTGTTGACCTTGATTATTTTCTTAATGTGAACCGGCTTATACTCAGCATTTAACACAAGTTCACAATTGTACAGCCATAAACGTTAATTACACTGGACAACAACCAAAAATGTGATCCGAGGACAAAAAGTAGCAATTTTAAAACTAATTTGGACCTGCTTATCACGATTTGAACTTAAAAACGAATTCAACGCTGCTGGTTGAACCGAAAAGGACGATCGTTGAATTTTGCAGTTCCAATGGTGTGGGAGGGAGCCGAAAAACCATCTTAATGAGTTACTTTTGCCATGACTCTCCAATTAGACATGGTATTTCTAAGAAGAAAAAGCGTATGTGACCTATCCGAATATTTCCACTCTTGCTATGCGGCATGTGCCTCACGGGGAAGGACTTCATGGTTCCGGACGGACCATTTATTACTTCTGGGTATGATGAAGAAGATAACGGCCAGTGGACTATAACCATGTTATAAAGGAAGTTTATTATGTATTTTACATGTTAAGACTTTTGCGGTTTCCTCTGTACTTTGGGTCAGCCGTGCCAAGGATCTTTCAAACTACAAGAAAAAGGATTGGCACCAACGGACAATCTCTTTGAACACAGGAAATAAAGAATGTACTTAACGAACCACTTGTAAAATCCTTTATTCTTGCTCTCTTCAGTCCACATCAAAACTGTGGACTATGAAGAATTTTTTGTAAATAGGCCATGGATCGAAATGGGGCAGGGATGTGTATACCTTCGATAATTAAATTGTCGGAAGACTTAGTGAGGCCCAAAAAAACAAGGAAGTGTATTTGTCGGTCATTGATACGTCAGCGGTTTCCCAAGAATCAGCGTTTTTGCTGATATCCTCTCAGGTGATGAATAAGTTGGCTTGGAATGATTTCCAGCAAGTGGCCACAAACTTTCTAGGAAAAAACAATAAGGCTGACAATTACCAGGGAGCTTGTAGAAACCCTCCTGCAAACGCTTCGTGAGACAGACTGGGTGGCAATCATGTCTTTGGAATATTACATACTTTTTTTCACTCTCATTTGGATTTCTTTCCTGCTAACTGCTGGTGCTGTCAAGTGACGAGCATGGGGGAACGATTTCTAAACAGGACATTATCATTACCCCTCGAAAAAAAAGTTCCATGGGAAAATGGAATGCAGCAAATGCTAGCAGAATCTATTTTTTGGACATCCTTGTGTGAGATGCTCCTGAGGAATAACTCATTTTAAGCGACTGGCAAAAAATGGCGGTCGGCTTGTGAATCCATTTTACGCTTATGAGCTTTTTTATCTTTGTTACTATATATGTATATGCAAATGGTGTAAAATTTGTTTTATAGTTAGTTTATATAATACTTGAGCTAAATCTTGTGTTTTAACGACCATTTTTATATATTCAGCGGGGGAGCCCAAAACAAATGCGGTAAAGGTAGGGGGAGAGGCTTGGGTTTAATCTCAGATACTCACAAAACTAAATCAAAAAAATTTGTTCGCTCCGCAGTGTTATACCGCACTTCAATTTTTCAACCTTTTGTAAGGTCAATAGATTATTAATTGTATTACTCTGATCCTAGTGTTCAGCAATGTTATAGTAAATCAATTACAAGCGTTCGTGAAATCATGCTTTTACTCAAGAGTTAGAAGAAATGTATCCCCCCTCCATTTAATTATGAATATTGATGACGCTACGGACATCTAACGTTGTTACTGTAGATGGTGGCTATTTAGATAAGAAAATGATTATGATGATGGTTGATGACCCAACAAGAACGTTTTACAATGAAATGGACTTGTCCTAAATCTCTATAGATTAGGGTGGTAGGGTGCCAAGTGCGGTGTTGTGGACAAGGGGGACCCCATCAATAAGGAATTGGGTCTCAAAGAGAAAAAAGGTGTGTAGGAAGAAGGACGTTAAACATCTTCTAAATGGTTTGGTTCCTGTGGATGTTGCATACTTAGTTTTTAAACCCGCTAATTTCCCTCCCCCTTGACACTTTTGGATTGTAAATAATAATTGCACTGTGTCCCCTTTGTTTGTTCACGTTACCCTGTATGTGTTTGTGTGTGTAACCGCGTATACCGTGAGTTTTTTCTGTATAGACTATATTAACATAAAATAAATTTGATTATAGAAACAGAAGATAAAAGAAAATCTTAACGCAGATGTTCAATTAGTGCCAGTTTTAGCTTGGAAACGCCACGCATTATTTTAGGCCAAGTTCGCTTCGGAAACGCCAAGCATTAATTAGGGTAGCTTCGCTTACGCCAAGCTTTGGTCACGTGATTTCCCACCCAATTGGTTAGGCTCAGTCCTTCTCTTTTCCCTGAATGAACGGGAGACGAAGCCATGTTTTTGTTGTGGCAGGTATGGAACTGAAAGCGTGAAAGCAAGGACATGCTTTGTCTAATCAGTGTAGATTTCAGTTTAGGACATCAACTTCAGGCGACACAGTTTGTGCGTATTTTGAATTAATCTCTTGGAAGTGTTTGTGAAAATTCTAAAAGTCTGTAAGTTACTAAAATTTAAACAAACTGCTCTCAAAAAGTTAGAGCTGACGGTTCATAACCCAAGTAGGGCTTTAATGTTCCAAGATGGGTGCAACAATGAAAACAAGCTAGGCATATAATTGAGACAGATATTGCTTACAAAGGAAGATCCTGATGTTGGGAAAAAGGAATTGTTGCATCCTAAGAAATAATATATTGAACCTTCATGCTGGTTTATAAATGTCGACATGCTATTGTGTGAATTTGATGTAGTTACCATTTGACTTAACTCAGTTTCTTGTTGAAAGTTAAATAAAACGGTTGTTTTCATTGAAACAAGAAAGGCTGTTGACGAATCATATGTTTTGCAAGTGGCCATCATTACAAATTACTAAAGTATCATACCAAAGCTAGATCGCTGCAGGTGGCAACAAAAACAATAACACCATCTGCTCTAAAATTAAAAAACATCTTTCTTAGGAGGATTTTCCCCGAACCTGGTAAATTCCTGTAAGTCTTAGAAGAGAAATCATCACCTCTAGGCAGGCTAAGCTAGTAAATCAAAATCTAATACTCTCGAAAATAAGGGACAGCAAACCCCACTACCCTGGAGTGCCCGGGGAATGTGTTAATAATGTAGAAAGGTGAGATATTATTGGAACACTTCGCCAGGCGATGGTAAAATGTTGCTGTCTTTTTCGACGGAGTCATCTGTCAAGTTATTTGCTTATGTTTGTATCATAAGTATAATTGTGTCTTTACCTGCGATGTCAGGTTGATTAGGGGTTGTCTTCCCTTGTTTATTCATTCATTGTGTTTGACCTTTAGGGTCAGAGGTGGACAGTTCGGCGTAGGCCTATGTAAAGGTTTGTTTTTATGCGGGAGTAAAGAATCCATACTTGCCGGGAAGGCCGGGCGAGGATCACTCTGTTTTTTCTGTTTGGACCAAGAGGTCCTATTGTTTTTTCGGGGAGAATCTTCGAAGTAACTGCTATGGCAGTTTTCCCCAGTGAATCTCTGTGCGTCGGGATGACGACAGAATTCCTTGTGTAGTTCTGAGGATTCATTTACCAGGTAATACCGACCTTTATGCATTATTACGCTTTTCGGTGGCAGAACATGTAAAGGATTACCTAGGGTGAATAGCAGTTCACGGATCCGCCATTTCAGAACTTATATATTTGTGCTCGAGGTAGCCATCCAAGACTGTTAGTCTTATATTGTCCAGAAATCCAGTGACGAAGATATATTGTGGGAGCCGCAGATTGGCGGAACTTCTATCTACAATAAGTATTACTGCAGGGTTGATGATAACCTATTTAACAGAAAGTACACGGCATGACGTTTGTGTAGACGAGGCCCGTGTGCTTCCGGCTAATTTTATACTACAGCCTGATATGTGCAATTGGCAGGGTCAGTGCCAAGTTGCACCTGTGTGTCAAGGTAACTAAGGCATCTGACGCGTTTAGTCAGAGACGCCAAGGGCGACGCTACGAACTGTCATTATTGAAGAACTTTGCTATTGACCATGCACGTCTATTCTGATGTTTACCTTTTTGAATGCCAAATGTATACCTATCGATGTCAGGTCAGCATGACCTTGTTACACTGACTGTTCCTGTTGATATTATGTGTGTTCCCGTCAATAAATGTCTTGAAACATGCCTGCAGTGTCAAAGCATCCTTGATTACTGCATGTGAGAGTTTAGGTGGGTTGCAGGATCTACATCTATACGAGCCTAAAACCCATTCGCGCCTTCATTCCCACCCACACACAATTCATCATCCGCTGGCACTACACATCTAACAACATTTATACTGTCTTGGGCCATTGATCACCTCAACAAGAGAATAGGGCAGTTACATTTCTTGTGGACCAGTTACGTGGGCTCTTAAGTTACATTTCTTGTCGCCAATGTGGCCTAGAACCTTACATTTCTGATGGACCAGATCTGTGGGTTTAAAAAGAACAGAGCGAGCATTTCACATTATTGTTGACATTTATGGATCCAGAAATTTACATTCCTGGTTGGCTGTTACATGTATGATGTCTCCAGTTTTGTCGAGAAAGTTACAAGAAGGACAAGTACACATTACACTTCTGATCTGTGGGTCTAAGCTACACACGGGACAGCCGTAACACACAGCGCTAATTCTACACTTGCAAGTTTTGGCTACAACAGGACAGATATAGGTCATCAACGGTTGACACAAATAAACAGTACGAGCATTTATATTATAATGCTACATAAACCATAACAAAACAAGTACTGAAGTTAACATCTAGGCATTTACTACGTGGACCATAACTGCATAGAAGGCGGGTTCCTATTGTAAACAGTACTGCGGGTTGTTACACGTTTCATTCAACAACAGACTTTTCTAGGTCAGAGCATTCAAGCTACATTGTTGGAGGTCAAGTGTCTGTAAACAGTACGTGAAATTGTAAACATTCAATGTGCAAGCCCTAATTTGAGAAGGTCATAGTAACTTTGGTTCGTGAATACCACTTTATGTTACAGTGGATTTGACGTTCAGTGCGCGTTTGACATTTCGTTTCTGTGTTCGCAAGGAGCAAGAAATTTATTTTAGTTTCAGCTGTGACTGAACTTGTTCTGCAACACATTGAAATTGATTGCTATATGTTTATGTCACTTCTACTGTTTTTGGTGTATTTTTCTGCGGGTTTTTCGGTTGGTGGGTCTTACGGTAAATATGCCACTTGATCGAGGCTTACTGTAAGCGGTCTGTAGGTGCAAATTTTCTTAATTTGGAAATTTGCTAGTGACAATTGGTCGCTATTGATGTTAGCTGTGATGTAATTGTACTTAACGTTGTTTTTGTAATATTTTGTCTGTTTTTCAGTTTTGATTGTCGATTTGTTTTGTTTGTATTCTGTAGGTCTCTCCTTTCTTGTGTATTTCTCTACACATTTTTGGTTAAAACAGTGTTGCCATTTGTATTGGTTTTGTCGACTCTGAACGGTGTCTTTGTTTGTTTTTTTTTTTCTGTATATAAAGGAACTTCATACATAGGTCAACAACTATATGAATTATCTTGTACAAACTTATTGAAAGTTACCTTATAATATCAAAACATGACCAAGTATGTGTATGTAGACTGTGCATGACAGTAATGTAGTACAACCAAAAAAAAAATACAAAGACAAAAATACAAAACAATACAAATGGCAACACTGTTTTAACCAAAAATGTGTAGAGAAATACACAAGAAAGGAGAGACCTACAGAATACAAACAAAACAAATCGACAATCAAAACTGAAAAACAGACAAAATATTACAAAAACAACGTTAAGTACAATTACATCACAGCTAACATCAATAGCGACCAATTGTCACTAGCAAATTTCCAAATTAAGAAAATTTGCACCTACAGAACGCTTACAGTAAGCCTCGATCAAGTGGCATATTTACCGTAAGACCCACCAACCGAAAAACCCGCAGAAAAATACACCAAAAACAGTAGAAGTAACATAAACATATAGCAATCTATTTCAATGTGTTGCAGAACAAGTTCAGTCACAGCTGAAACTAAAATAAATTCCTTGCTCCTTGCGAACACAGAAACGAAATGTCAAACGCGCACTGAACGTCAAATCCACTGTAACATAAAGTGGTATTCACGAACCAAAGTTACTATGACCTTCTCAAATTAGGGCTTGCACATTGAATGTTTATTATTTCCACGTACTGTTTACAGACACTTGACCTCCAACAATGTAGCTTGAATGCTCTGAC
The DNA here is from genome assembly GCA_024509875.1 of Oreohelix idahoensis. NCBI lineage: Eukaryota > Metazoa > Mollusca > Gastropoda > Stylommatophora > Oreohelicidae > Oreohelix > Oreohelix idahoensis. The sequence goes on along the minus strand of JAMPIV010018041.1, from coordinate 102,434 downwards.
CTAGAAAAGTCTGTTGTTGAATGAAACGTGTAACAACCCGCAGTACTGTTTACAATAGGAACCCGCCTTCTATGCAGTTATGGTCCACGTAGCAAATGCCTAGATGTTAACTTCAGTACATGTCTTGTTATGGTTTATGTAGCATTATGATATAAATGCTCGTACTGTTTATTTGGGTCAACCGTTGATGACCTATATCTGTCCTGTTGTAGCCAAAACTTGCAAGTGTAGAATTAGCGCTGTGTGTTACGGCTGTCCCGTGTGTAGCTTAGACCCACAGATCAGAAGTGTAATGTGTACTTGTCCTTCTTGTAACTTTCTCGACAAAACTGGAGACATCATACATGTAACAGCCAACCAGGAATGTAAATTTCTGGATCCATAAATGTCAACAATAATGTCAAATGCTCGCTCTGTTCTTTTTAAACCCACAGATCTGGTCCATCAGAAATGTAAGTTTCTAGGCCACATTGGCGACAAGAAATGTATCATAAGAGCCCACGTAACTGGTCCACCAGAAATGTAACTGTCTTTTTTTTCTTGTTGAGGTGATCACTGGCCCAAGACAGTATACATGTTGTTAGATGTGTAGTGCGAGCGTATGATGAATTGAGTGTGGGTGCGAATGAAGACGCGAATGTTTTTAGGCTCGTATAGATGTAGATCCTGCAACCCATACTCTCACATGCAGTAATCAAGGATGCTTTGACACTGCAGGCATGTTTCAAGTCATTTATTGACGGGAACACACATAATATCAACAGGAACAGTCAGTGTAACAAGGTCATGCTGACCTGACATCGATAGGTATACATTTGGCATTCAAAAAGTAAACATCAGAATAGACGTGCATGGTCAATAGCAAAGTTCTTCAATAATGACAGTTCGTAGCGTCGCCCTTGGCGTCTCTGACTAAACGCGTCAGATGCCTTAGTTACCTTGACACACAGGTGCAACTTGGCACTCCCTGCCAATTGCACATATCAGGCTGTAGTATAATAGCCGGAAGCACAGGCCTCGTCCTAACGTCGGCCGTGTACTTCTGTTAAATAGGTTATCATCAACCCTGCAGTAATACTTATTGTAGATATGAACTCCGCCAATCTGCGGCTCCCACAATATATCTTCGTCACTGGATTTCTGGACAATATAAGACTAACAGTCTTGGATGGCTACCTCGAGCACAAATATATAAGTTCTGAAATGGCGGATCCGTGAACTGCTGTTCACCCTAGGTAATCCTTTACATGTTCTGCCACCGAAAAGCGTAATAATGCATAAAGGTCGGTATTACCTGGTAAATGAATCCTCAGAACTACACAAGGAATTCTGTCGTCATCCCGACGCACAGAGATTCACTGGGGAAAACTGCCATAGCAGTTACTTCGAAGATTCTCCCCGAAAAACAATGGACTCTTGGTCCCTTCAGAAAAAACAGGACCTCCCGGCTTCCCGGAAGTATATCTCACTCCCGCTTAAAAAAAACCTTCCCATAGGCCTACGCCGAACTGTCCACCTCTGACCCTAAAGGTCAAACACAATGAATGAATAAACAAGGGAAGACAACCCCTAATCAACCTGACATCGCAGGTAAAGACACAATTATACTTATGATACAAACATAAGCAAATAACTTGACAGATGACTCCGTCGAAAATGACAGCAACAGTACCATTGATGGCGAAGTGTGCTAATAATAGGGTGATAATTCTACATTTACACATGTGGCCGGGCAGGGTAGTGGGGGTTGCTGTTTAACTCGAGAGTATTAGATTTTGATTACTAGCTAGCCTGCTAGAGGTGATGATTTCTCTCTACAGACTTACAGGAATTTACCAGGTTCGGGGAAAATCCTCTAAGATGTTTTAATTTTAGAGCAGATTGTTATTGTTTGTGTTGCACCTGCAGCGATTAGCTTTGGTATGATACTTTAGTAATTTGTATGATGGCCACTTGCAAAACTTATGATTCGTCAACAGCCTTTGTGTTCAATGAAACAACCGTTTTATTTAACTTTCAACAAGAACTGAGTTAAGTCAAATGGTAACTACATCAAATTCTCACAATAGCATGTCGACATTTATAAACCAGCATGAAGGTTCAATATTATTTCTAGGATGCAACATTCCTTTTTCCCAACATCAGGATCTTCCTTTGTAAGCATATCTGTCAATTATATGCCTAGCTTGTTTTTTCATTGTTGCACATCTTGGAACATAGCCCTACTTGGGTTATGACCGTCAGCTCTAACTGTTTGAGCATTGTTAATGGATAGTACTTACAGACTTTAGAATTTCACAAACACTTCCAAGAATTAATTAAATATACACAACTGTGTCTGAAGTTGATGTCCTCAACTGAAATCTACACTGATTAGACAAAGCATGTCCTTGCTTTCCCGCTTTCAGTTCAATACTGCCTAAAAACATGGCTTCGTCTCCCGTTCATTTCTGGGAAAAAGAGAAGGACTGAGCCTAACCATTGGTGGGAAATCACGTGACCAATGCTTGGCGTAAGCGAAGCTACCCTAATTAATGCTTGGCGTTTCGAAGCGAAGCTTGGCCTAAAATAATGCGTGGCGTTTCCAAGCTAAAACTGGCCTAATTGAACATCTGCGTTAAGATTTTCTTTTATCTTCTGTTTCTATAAAAATTTATTTTATGTTAATATAGTCTATATCTGAAAACTCACGGTATACGCGGTTACACACACAAACACATACAGTAACGTGAAGGGGACACAGTGCTATTTATTTACAATCGTACAGTGTTCAAGGAGGGAAATTAGCGGGGTTAAAACTTAGTATGCTCATCACAGGGACAAACCTTTAGAAGATGTTAACGTCCCTTCTTCCTCCACCTTTTTTCTCTTTGAGACTCAATTCCTTATTGCTGGGTCTTGTCCACAATGCACTTGGCACTCTACCAGCTAATCTTAGAGATTTTAGGAGAAGTCATTCATTGTAAAACGTTCTTGTTGGTCATCAACCATCTTATCTTTTCTTATCTATATAGCCACCAGCTACAGGTAACAACGTTAGATGTCGTAGCGTCATCAAATATTCATAATTAATTGGAGGGGGGATACATTTCTACTCTTGGTAAAAGCATGATTTCACGACGCTGAATTGATTTACTATAACATTGCTGAACACGAGGATCAGGTATTCTAATTAATAATCTATTGACTTACAAAAGTGTAAATTGATGTGCTAATAACACTGGAAAACAAATTTTGATTTTTTTGTGAGTATCTGAGATTAAACCAAGTTACCTTTATGTTGTTTGGGCTGCTGAATATAAAAATGGGCGTTAAAACACCAGATTAGCTCAAGTTTTTTAAATATCTATAAAACAAATTTTACACATTTGCATATACATATATAGTACATATGATAATAATGCTCATAGCGGAAATGATTCACAGCGACGCCTTTTTTGCCTGTCGCTTAAAATGAGTTTCTGGAGCATCTCTCACAAGGGTCCAAAAATAGTCTGCTAGCATTGCTGCATTCCATTTCCCTTGGTACTTTTTTTCGAGGGTAGTAATGTCCTGTTGAAATCGTTCCCCATGCTCGTCACTGACAGCACCGCAGTTAGCAGGAAAGAAATCCAAATGAGAGTGTAAAAAAGTGTAATTTCAAAGAAATGTTGCACCCTAGTCTCTCGTAGCGTTGCAGGAGGGTTTCTACAAGCTCCTGGTAATTGTCAGCCTTATTGTTTCCTAGAAAGTTTGTGGCCACTTGCTGGAAAGCATTCCAAGCCAACTTTTCATCACCTGTGAGGATATCAGCAAAACGCTGATCTTGGAAACGCTGACTTATCTATGGACCGACAAATACACCTTCCTTGTTTTTTGGCCTCACTAAGTCTTCGAAATTTATTACGAAGGTATACAAATCCTGCCCCATTTCGATCCATGGCCTTTACAAAATTCTTCATTAGTCCAAGTTTGATGTGGAGAGAAGAGAGCAAGATCTGGGATTCTACAAGTGGTTCGTTAAGTACATTCTTTTTCCTGGGTTCAAGTGATTGTCGTTGGTGCCAATCCTTTTTCTTGTAGTTGTAAGTCTTGGCACGGCTGTCCCACAGACAGAGGAAACAGCAAAATTTTATGTAAAAATACATAATAATCTTCTTTAACATGGATGTCCACTGGCCTTATCTTCTTCATCATCCAGAGTATAAGATGGTCCGTCCGGAACAGGAAGTCCTTCCCCGTGAGGCACAGGCCGCATAGCAGAGGGAATATTCGGATAGGTCACAGACCGCTTTTCTTCTTAGAAATACCATGTCTAATTGGAGGAGTCATGCAAAAGTAACTCATTAAGATGGTTTTTCGGCTCCCTCCACACCATTGGAACTGCAAAATTCAACGATCGTCCTTTTCGGTTCAACCAGCAGCGTTGATTCGTTTTTAAGTTCAAATTCGTGATAAGCAGGTCCAAATTAGTTTAAAATTGCTACTTTTGTCTCGGATACATTTTGGTTGTTGTCCAGTGTAATTAACGTTTATGGCTGTACAATTGTGACTTGTGTTAATGCTGAGTAAGCCGGTCACATTAAGAAAATAATCAAGGTCACAGATTTAGTATTTCGTATTATTCTTCAGGAGATGTATTAATGACGTGATTTTAATTATTTTAATATTCATGATTGATTTGAATGTACATTTACTTTGCTTGTAAGGATTCTTCTCTGATTCTTACTACATTCATTCAATTATAACGTTGATTGATAAATTATTTAAATATGCTTGTTCTTATAATTGATAATTGAATTGTGAACTGTTTGTTACCACTCCTTCATACCAAAACGGTGACTATGGTAAATGTCGCATATTTGGTCGTTCTTCTTTTACGTATTTCCTCTCTCTCTCTCTCTCTCTCTCTCTCTCTCTCTCTCTCTCTCTCTCTCTCTCTCTCTCTCTCTCTCTCTCTCTCTCTCTCTCTCTCTCTCTCTCTCTCTCTCTCTCTCTCTCTCTCTCTCTCTCTCTCTCTCTCTCCCTTTCTCTCTATTTAATTGCTTCTCATTTTCGGAGCACAAAGGGCTTATGGAATTCCAAGCTGCACAGTGTCAATCATAAAATGCCTCTATGCAAACTTTACATGTAGCGTTGGGCAGAGTAACTGAACTTTTGAGGTGAAGACAGGAGTACGACAGGTGTCACGGGATTTTCCTAGACTTTGTTCTGCAGTAATGGTCTACCAGTGGCCAAAACTCAAGAGTATCTAAAGTGGGTAGTCAAAGGTGTCTAACTTCGCACAAAATTACTCTTGGCAGAGTTGTAGATAGAAGGATAATGACGCTTCTATCTCAAGGGAGTGATCACAAAATAATTTAGTAGTCAAGAACTCACAAAGAAGACCAAAGCTGCAATATATAACGCCTGCGTCACCAGCACACTTTTATATGGCAGCGAGACATGGCCAACCTATGCTAAGCAAAAATAAAGGCTCAATACCTTCCATCTACGATGTCTACGACACATCCTCGGCATTTCAGTGAACGAAAAAGTCACAAATGTCGAAGTCTTGTCACGTGCTGGCCTTCAAAGCATGTATAACACTGATTAGACAGCGCTGACGGGGGCCAAAGATGCAGCAAAGGAGATGAATGCAGTCAGCTACTTGTAGCGTGACTGCTTGTGTCAAGGTCAGCGAACCAGAGCTGACCAAGACACTATTCCACCTCCATGTGGTGGTCCTGGAAACTGGCTGCATCACTGCAGTCTAGCCGACAGAGTAGGGATCGAAGAGGGAAGGCAAACCCGGTCCCACAATGTCACGCTGAAGTCGGATGTGTCGGGCAAATATCGCAGCTTCGCTGTAAACTGCGACACAACGTAACAAACGTCCTTTTCAGGACGAACGAAGAAGAAGAAGACAGTGCAGACTACGCTGACTTGGCCATGTCTGCCGCATGGAAGATGGTCGCATCCTGAAAGATATCATCTACGGACAACTAGCGTATGTGGAAAGAACAGTTGGACGATCGCCGCTGAGATTCAAAGATGTGTGCAAGATAGACCTCAGGGCGTTGAACATAAATTCAGGAACATGGGAGGATGAAGCTTCCGATCGCACCAAATAGTGATTCTATCTACTGCGCCACCTCAGACTAAGCTAAAAGAAGCTATCACAACAAGCAGAAGAGAAAACGACGAAAAGAAGACCAGGAAAAAAAACAGCTGATGGCTGTCACCTCGTCAGTGGCGCATTCCAAAAGTCAGTTATGACTGAAGTGGCTATGATTATTATTATTAGTTGAATTAATCACTTGAGAATAAATTTAATGTCTGCACCAGTATGACTATTTTTTAAAATAATTATCTATATATTCAGAGCTGTTAAATTAATATTTTATTGAATCACCTTCAGCTGGGGGCTCAAAAAATAAAAACTGGGTGAGTCAAAACAAATTTTTCTCACAGACCTAGGCGCAGAATACGAAGTTTATAATAAATTTACATGAGTCAGCTGTTATACTTGACATTCTAAAAATCACCGTGAGACTGCTTGAAATATAAGCACTGTTCTTCTACTTATATCTCTGCTAAGAATAATCTGAAGCAAAAGCGGCCTTTATAAACATTCATTCCTTTCCTCGAGTTTGGTCATTAGTGGACCACTATTACAGAGCATGGGAGACAACCTGCCACAGCCATTTCCCGCACTTATGCACAATAGCACGCAGTATGCCTTAAAGGTGTCGACATTAAATATGCGACGCTCTCTGATCTAAGACCCTAGATTAATGGGCGATAACCGTGATAACCTCTTGACAAGGAGAGTTAACGGGTCGCTCACTACTATTTCCTCAGTTCTAAGTTGTTCTAGGCAGCTGTTATTGCCGGCTCTAAGCTTCAAGAAATTTAAGTTAATATCCTCTTCAATACCATTTACCTGGACTCGATAAAGAACTGTGACATAGAGAATATAGATACTCTGACAGAAGTAACTTTGTTGTCTGTTATGAAATTGTTAGTTACAACTGAATTTGTAATAAACAGATCGTCATCATCATCGTCATCATCATCATCGTCATCATCATCTCTATTTTCTGTCTTTGGAGCAAGGAATTACTGCTGCACATGGTCCATTGAGGAAGCCTAGACTTATGGTGAAGTCTCTGACACGTCACTTATTTACGGCAGTGTCTGATATAAGACTACCTATACATTTATCTTTACTAAAGTCTACATAAATTCAGTAATCGACGTTCTACTTCATTCACTTACTTAAACTGTTGTTCACGCACTAGCATGAACTAAATTACCCAGTTTACCGACCTACCTGAAGAATTTATCACCAAATAACTTTCAAAACTTTTTTTTCAGATAGTTTTTTCCTGGAAGGAGGATCGACAACACGAAATAATGTCAAAATAACTTGGTCACAACAATTACGTCTGGTCTCCAGGACGAATAAACGGGCTGTACTGAACATCTGTCCGAAAATTGTCGGCTCTGAGCCAACAAATTGCGTGCCTGCCTATTTTAAAGTTTGGCCTGTGCACAAAGTTATCGATCTGCAGGCTTTAACGTGAGTCATATTGTACACGATTTCTGGGAAAAGTGCTCACTAACTGCCGCCATCTTTATTATTGAAGTAACAATATGTTTATATTACGGGTGTTGTTATCTCAATTCCCTGTCTGCTTCTCCGAGCGTCCAAATTATTTTTATCAAAATGGGTTCTACCACTTTCTGCTTAGTGTTCATACGCATGCGCACTTCCATGCAAACTCTGCTTCTCACAGATAGGCATTAAACAAAGGATGTCACCGACAAACATGTCATACAAACACATGTACTCAAACATACAATATTTTCAGCATTTATAATAGTCTCGCAAACGCAAAGAAGTACTGTGCTGTCACACAACATCACATATAACTACTTTGCAAGTGATTTCTGTCACGGTATTTACTCCCCTCGTTCTTAGTTCAACAGTGGCCAAATTTCTGAACATCTAGTGAGGGTCTTCAAAAGTATTTACCTTTCGCTCAAGATTACTCTTGGCAGAGATGTGAATTGAAGAATGGTGCTTCAATTCTAGGGAGCCTCATAGGAATTTTAAGAAATCAAGTACTTGGCTGATAGGATGCAGACCGTGTAAACGTTTTATCTTTCCTGACCCTGTATGAGTTTTGTTTTTGCTCGTTCTGATGAGCTCTCAACTGATTTAACTCCGTGAAATATTACTTAAATAGCGCTGTTATAAGTATTTAAAATGGCTGAGACATACAGGTGCAGTTCACTCAAAATAACTAAATCAACTATAAATTTGCATATTTACGGATAACAAAATTTAATAGTCAATTATCGTTAACAGTTGTAAAATAAATAATGGTGGGGGAATTTAGATAGATTCTTTAACATTTATTAATAGGTGATGGTCTGATTTGAAAAGTTCTTTCTGATTTGAAGATAGAGAGTTCACCTGGCAGCTTTGAATGGGTACTTACCTGCCAGTAAAATGTCGGTTGGGTTCTGCTCCAGCTGATGCTTGTTTTTTGTAGCTTATGGGCTGGTTCATTCGTCACTGGTCAAGTCTGGTGGTCGCAACACGTTACTCGTATTATCGTGGAGTAATTGCGAAGATGGTCCAGCGTCTGCTGTATGTGTCTAGCTCTGACTGCAGGCCACTTATACCACTCACTTATGCCACAGATAGCTTCAGTAATTGGCACCACCGACTAGTATCATGAAAAAAGAGAGAAACAAATACCATCCTGGGTATTGGGTTTCCTGACACGAAGATCAGGTGTTCCCTCCTTTTCATTCACCATTCCATCTGCCTCAGAAAGTTACCCTTTCTGAGCATTAATGTGAATCTCAGTTACATTGGAGTGTTCCACCAAAACAAGATATAGAAATGCTGGCAAAGCAATAAAAAATTAGAGTGTACCATCAAGACAAGATTAGAAATAGGTGGAGAAGCAATATAATGTCAGAGTCTACCCTCAAGACAAGAGAAAAAAAAAGAGTCGAAGCAACATCATGTCATAATGTAGTTTCAAGACAAGAGACAAAAAAACTTAGAAAAGCAACATCATATCCGATTGTTTCACGATGGCTAGTGACAGAAATAGTTGCAACCAACCATGGACATGTAAACTACACGTGATCTGGCCAGGACTAGAAACAATTATGAGATACTCTAGAATAAAATAATTTGTATACACTACAAAGTACGTTGGTTTGTTTTATCATAACTTCGAGTTATAAAATAAATAATATGCACTCTGAAGTTATAATATTGTGTACCAGGTGTTCAATATGTCAACGTTGCGAAAAGCGATTGATAATGGACTAGATAATGTGAATCGCAGTGTAAGTAATTTCTGAAATATGTATTTTTCGTTTGTAGCTAAAATATATACTACTCGTCAAAAGTCAAGGGCCACCCTATTATTTTCAATACACTTTTATATAAGCACATAGAATGATTAAATGAAGGAAGTTTTTAGTAAAAATGGGTGTAATATCTTCCTCTGACAGTCCTCTATGCACGTTAAGCATAAAAACAACTCACCGACAACCATGGTAATCACGTGCAATTTGGTTTGCTGACCATAAATTCACATTTTTAATCTGTTTTTTTTCAAACTTCCGTAGAACCAAACAGGTGAAGTAATCGTGCTGATTGACATTCCACGTGCAATGGCGACTTTTCGTGAACAGAGTTCACTCTTAATTTGTTTTACAATCAGCAGACTTAGGGTAGTTTCATCACTTGCAAAAACCATGCCACCGAGAAGATGTCTTGACACCTTACAAAGAATGAGGGCTATAGCGTGGGTTGAAAGTGGTTTATCTGTCCGTGAGGTTGCTAGACGTCTTGCAGTGTCACACTCTACTATCCAAAGAATTTTGGAGAGATTTCAGGCCACAGGAAGTGTGGAGGATCGCCACCGGCCAGGTCACCCTAGATGCACCAATAGACATGATGACCGGTACCTCTTGTTGTCAGCCCTGCGCCATCGAACAGTGACTTGTTCCACTCTAAGATGTCAGCTGAGACAAACTGTAAACGTTAATGTCAGTCAAAGCACCATTCGCAGACGTTTACATGAATTTGGACTGGCTGCTCGACGTCCTGCAGTCAGAATTCCTCTTACTCCTGCTCATCGCAGAGCCCGTGTTGCTTGGTGTCGCGAGCACATCCGATGGACACGGCAACAATGGAGTCAAGTTCTCTTCACTGATAAATCTCGCTTCACTGTGTCATTCAATGATGGCAGGACTCGAGTTTGTAAACGACCAGGAGAGCGATTTACTGATGACACAATTCAAGAGGTAGATTGTTATGGTAGGGGTTCTGTCATGGTCTAAAGAGGCTTCTGCAGACACGGCAGGACCCCACTCTACATCATCCAAGGCAACTTGACCGGCCCAAGATACCAGAACGAAATCTTGAGACCAATTGTTCAGCCTGCTCTGGAGGCCTTAGGTGGTAATGCCATCCTCCAAGATGATAACGCTCGACCCCATCGAGCTAGTGTGGTGAATGTGTTTATTCAGCAACATGGGATCATCAGGATGGCGTGGCCAGCTCATTCACCTGACATTTCTCCGATTGAGCACCTCTGGGATGTCCTTGGTCGAAGATTGTCAACAAATCACCCCCTGCCAATGGATGTTGCATAGCTGACTGCATTTCTGCTTCAGGAATGGCAAGCTGTTCCTCAAGATACTCTTCGGACCCTTGTGGACTCGATGCGTCTACGCTGTCTTGAATGCCTTGCTGCAAACGGTGATCATACCCGATTTTGAAATGTCTATTTGTCCAATATCTATTGTGTGACTTTTGAAAAGGTGGGTGTCACACTTCACAGCTTCATTGCGTTTGAATGTGTGTTTCCATTTCTTTATGTAACATGTCAATTTGGTATTCAATAAATGCCGTTTTCACTGATACCAATTACGTTTATATCAGATTTGTTTTATGGTTTCAACCAAGGTTTTTCTAAGTGGCCCTTGACTTTAGACGAGTAGTATATTTTATCTCAAGATTACCTGGCTGGTGTTGTCATCCAATACTTGCAGCGTGGACGTTTTGATTTCTAAAGGATTGATCAGCTAAATAATTGTGTATACATGTTTTCCCAGTTTGTCACTCATACACTCACAATTAGTCCCACATGCTCTGCCTGTTACAGACATACACGCTCAAAAAAGGACAAAGAGACAGATAGATAGACAGACAGACATAAAGATACAAAGACAAACAGAGACAGACTGACTGAAGGGCAGAAGAGAGACAGACAGACAGATAGATAGACAGACAGATAGACAAAGAGACAGACAGACTGAAGGCAGAAGAGAGACAGACAGACTTGTGGGTGGGCAGAAGAGGGACAGACTGAGGGGCAGAAGAGAGACGAACAGACATAGAGATAGACAGACAGATAGAGAGAGGCAGATAGATAGATAGATAGATAGATAGATAGATAGATAGATAGATAGATAGATAGATAGATAGATAGATAGATAGATAGATAGATAGATAGATAGATAGATAGATAGATAGATAGATAGATAGATAGATAGATAGATAGATAGATAGATAGATAGATAGATAGATAGATAGATAGATAGTGTGACGTACGTCTAGTTTGACTAGTGAATTTTCCCTGATATGATGGATGATTTAAAGGGACCTTTAGCTTTTCATAACATTAGAACCCCTGAACATTTGTTGTAACTTTTCGCTTGCCAGAACGCATTCCACCGGGACTCATGTAGGATACAGCGACGAGATCAAAGAGACAGACCGAGGGATCTTAGGGGAGACTATCGGCGCTATCAAAGACAGTAGTTTTCCCTGATACGAGACGCAGTTGCTTGCCGCTAATTTCGCGTCTCGGTGTCAATCGAGGAACCGAGCGAACGGGGGAAAGCGAAACGGGCAGCAGCGAGCGGATACGAAGACCAGGGGCGGCTTCATCTCTTGATTTGGCGGTCAGATCCCCAAAAGTTCGTGAGATCAAATAAGTTGTCAAGTTTATCATGTCCCACTCAACTTACATTTCATTTTAGCTAAATAGACCATGAAGAACTAGACACGTTATCACTCGCTGGCCAGACCTTTACAGAAGCACTAGCTTTATTGAAATCTTGTTATAGATTTTCCCCTGGATTTTATATATATTTGCAGTGATTTCTAATTCTGTGCAAAGCGGTAAAATATATATTGTGTAAAGTGATCAGTGGTCTAGTTCAGTCATTCTATTTGAAGGGATTCTGTGTTAATTTAAATCTATTTAATTAAACCATCTCAAGAGTTCCAGTTTTAAATATAATGATCTATCTATTATATTATTTCAAAAGATAATAGATGCGTAAATTAACTTTTAAAGTCGCGAAGGAATTTATAATTAATAAATTCAGTTAAGTCCTAGTTTTATAGATGTGTGTTTTTAACCACTAGAACTCGCGCAGTGTTTATTAAATACATAATTAAATACGCGAGCATATATAATAATAATAATAAATTCTTTAAGCGCCAAACACGGCGCATAAGGCAGAAACCAGTGCTCTCCAGGTTGTTCGTTGTGACGCCACTCCTCTTAGCTCTTGCACATTATTTAGGCCCAACGTTCTTCCTTCTCTTATTATTGTTCTTCTGAGTGTTTCTTTTGGTCTTCCTTTTTTCCGCTTACCCTCAGGAACCCAAGTGAGCGCCTGTAGTGGTATTCTGTTGTTTTGCATTCGTAGGACATGACCGATATATGACCATCGTCTTTTCCTTATATAGTCGGAGACATATTTCTGCCTAGAGTCTTCTCTTATTTGTCGATTAGTCTTGAATTCTTTCCAACTGATGTTTCATGAGTTTTCTAAGACATTTGTTCTCGAATGTATTCAGCTTGTTCTCCAATGATTTTGTTATTTTCCAACTCTCACAGCCGTATGTTAACACTGAGATAACATTTGAATTAAACAGACGAAGCTTGGTATGTATATTCAATGATCGTAATTTCCAAATGTTAGATAATCTATTGAAGGCGCTAGCTGCCAAAGCAATTCTAGTATGGATTTCTCTTGTTGTGTCCCCATCCTGAGTCATTTTACGGCCTAAATAATTGAAACTTTCAACTTTCTGTAGTTTTTCCCCGTTCAAGATGATATCAAAGGTCTCGTTAGAAAAGTTCATAGCTTTAGTTTTAGAGGCATTTATTTGGAGACCAATTTTAACCGAGAGATGACACAAATTATTTATTGCTTCTTGGGATTGTCTTGGTGTTGAACTTAAGAATGCTACATCATCTGCGAAATCCAGGTCCCCCAGGAATTTTCCATTTGTCCATTTTATACCCAATTGTTCATTGTGGGTATAGTTTCTCATAACCCAATCAATAGCTATTCCAAAAAGTAGTGGTGACATAATACAGCCTTGTTTCACACCTGTTTCTACTGTAAACCATTCTGTATTCCCTTTATTTGTTCTAACACAACATCTTGCATTGTCATATAGCGCTTTGATTATATTCACATATTTTGTTGGAAAACCATAGATTGTAAGTATCTTCCACAATGATGGGCGGTGTAGACTATCAAAGGCTTTTTGAAAATCGACGAAGGTGATAATAAGTGGCGATTGCCTTTCCACTGATTCTTCTATAATTGTTCTTAGTGTGAATATTTGATCAATACATGATCGTTTCGGCCTGAAACCCGCTTGTTCTTCTCTGATCTTTTCGTCAGCATGCAATTTAAGTCTTTCTAACATCATGCAACATAAATAATTTTCCAGGTACTGATAATAGAGATATACCACGCCAGTTATTACAGTCTGATAGATCACCTTTCTTCGGTAACTTTACAATAATACTGTCTTTCCATTGTTGTGGTGGTTGTTCTTCTCTCCATACTTCATTTATAATATCTAAAATTCTCAAGAGGTTGTTGTCATTAACTGCTTTAATCATTTCCCCTGAAATTTCGTCAACTCCAGCAGCTTTAAAATTTTTTAATCTTTTAACGGCTTGTTTGATCTCGTCCAGCGTGAATTCATCGCAAGTTATTGGCAAGGGGGTTGTGGATGTTTCATTATTAAAATCAGGTGTTACTGTTGGTGGTGGTCTGTTTAGCACCTCCATGAAGTGCTCAGCCCATCTCTTCATTTGTTCTTTTTCTGTTGGTATTGAATTCCCTAATTTACCTTTAACAGGTGTTTCCATAGCAGTAGGCTGGTGACATAGTTGTTTTGTAATTTGATAAAGGCACCTACTATTACCAGTTCTTGCAGCATTTTCAGCTTCTACGGCCAGTTCATTGATGAAATGTCTTTTATCTCTTCGAGTTTTTGTCTTCACTTCTTTATTTAACAAGTTATAAGTTAGTTTGCAAGATTCAACTGCATTATGTGTACTTGCCGCTAGTAGTTTAAGTTTTGCTGTTTTCCTTTCTTGTATTTTATCCCAAGTATCTTCTCTCATCCATTTTTTCTTTTTATGTACTAGGTATCCGGTGGTCGCTACAGCTGCTTCTGTCATTGCTGTTCTCAGTTGTTCCCATTTAGTATCGATTGTCTTGGTGGTGATATCGTTGTCAATTTTGCCTAAAGCATCGAAATAGTTGTTCATTTTGACATTATATTCCTTCTTTATATCATTTGATTGCAGTCTGTGTACATCTATTCTTCTATTTTTATTCGGTTGGTATAACTTCTTCAGTTTAATTCTCATTTTAGCTATGCAGAGGTTATGATCGCTTCCGATCTCTGCACCTCTGTATGCTCTGACGTCTTGAACTGATGAGCGAAATTTAGCGCTTATGCAGAAGTGATCTATCTGGTTCTTAGTTCTGCCATCAGGTGAATTCCATGTTATCTTGTGGATATTCTTATGTGGAAAGATGGTCTGCCACAACGAGGTTTGATATTTCACAAAGTTCTAGAAGTCTTTCGCCATTTTGATTCATACAGCCTATGCCATTAAGAAAGCAATAAAGAAATCAATCTAAGCAAAGCAAAGCATAAACAGTGTGTAGAGTTCCCCTGACGCAGAACTTGCTGAGACTGTGTAAATTTTTAATCTTTGAGGCGATTCTATGTTTGGAATTCCGCTATCTAACTTATAGCAAAGAAAGCACACCCAAAGACAAATTTAACGCACCATCAAACAACTTAAGTCGTAACGGGAAGAAGAACACTGGCCCGAGCTTTGTTAGTTTACCGACACAGAGAGATAATTCATAATTTCCTGAACAGTGATGTGACTAGTTTTCTCACTGGACTTAAACCATACCTCACGGATAAAGTGTACCAGCACGCGTAAGAATTTTATTATCCGCGGCATAGTCAAATAGACCACATCATCCTCACCCCGGTATCAGAGACCGTGCCCTCCCATAGAAACTGTTATTAAGAAAAGAGACACAACTACAGATTCGTTTTCCAGCGATTACCGGATCCTTTTATGTGCTGACCGCCTACCCGATAATCTGGGGCTAGAATTTGAACAAACACTCATACATTTAGTTGAGGTGTAACTGCTGTTGTGTTATTCTATGGAGTGCAAGATTTTTTTCACAATCGGTAAGTGAGAGCAAGATGAGTGAAGGCCTTTGCTAGCGCGTGTATGAATGACAGGAAATTAATTCTTTTGTGTGACCATTTTGTTAACTTGCTTACCTGGTAACATATATCTTTTCTGTATACCCTACATTGTTCCTTTAAGTGGGATAGTTGATAATTTGTTAACTCTGTTTAAAACCACCTCCTTTCCATTTGCTTAGTAAAGGGAAGAACAGCTGGGAAGAACAGGTTTTTTTTCTATCACTTATACCTAACTTGGTAACACCTCTTTCAGAGTAATTAACTTTACTGTTAGGTTAACGTACCCGTGTTCCTGATATTATCTATCTCTGGGCTGGGTTTGTCTTTGTCTAATGAGCGGGAAGGGCTTAGTCGATACGAATCTTCTTCACCCCCTCCCAAACTTGTTATTTGCATTTGTGTACTTATGATAATTTTTGTAATATCTGATATTTTTTGTAATTGATGTTTAAAGTGAATAAAATCACCTAAACTCATTTAGTTCTGTGTGTTGGATATACCCAAAGCCCAACATTTCCCCTATTCGTTTAATATAGTTTGTATCAACGTCGTGTGTGTGTGTTTGAAAACACCGAATCGGTGTGAGCGCAGATGCGAGTCTGGAAAACTGGCAAATAATTGTTTGACCAGGAGAGTAAAAGAGAAGATTGAGAGACACGATTTGTCGTAAATAAGTCTGTCTTTACTCTCCTCCAGCACGCTGTGTAGTGACTATTAAATCTCTACATTTTCTATCACTGAGCTTTCCATCATCATTTTCCACTCTAAACCGGACCACTATTTCTACGACTCTTTTCTCTCAAAATAAATTTACGACAATATTTGGCCGACTCGTCTGGGATAATTTTGAGATACATTTGATGCACACATATTTGTGGGCTGGTTCTGGGATCTTGAGCTACATTTGAGGCAATCGCATAGCCGGGTTAAAGATATTTTGAGTCTGATTTAGTTTGGGTCTAACTAGGTAGAGTGTGAATGATTTGTCTTTGTGAATTAGGGAAATAAATAAATAATTACACCCCTAGACAAACGTTCTTTAAGTATTTGGGTTGTCCACACAGCATATTTACAGGTTGTTTTCTCTCCACAGCAGTAGAAAGTACAGATAAACAAATATATTTGCTATTTTAATTATCCTCTGGCGGAGATAATTATATTTCTTTCCTTATAAAAGTTGCTGGGATTGCGTGATTGTTTTACAGTCACTAAGGTTTTTTGAAGTCAAAAAGAGTTGAGCTTAGCTAAAGACGGATTGTTCTGATTTTTAAAAATTAAGTTAACAACGTCTCATCTCAATAATTGACTTTAGGGACGGAGTTTGTTGTCAGAGATTTAAAATTTAGGGGAACATTTTTTTCCTTTTAAATTGTTTTAATATAAATTTTTCTCTACTGTTAGTAAAAGTAGATTCTTTTCCAGTGTAACTTACCATTTAGTGGCATAGTTGCTTGCGTTTAGAGCCTTAATTGCCAGATAATAGCAGCGATAAGTTTGCACAGTACAGGTAGGAGGTAACACAGGTAAATTTGTACTTGTGTTTTTTTCTCGTAGCGGTTCAGAGTTCCTCCCTTTCGCGTTTCTTCTTACTAGTTCTCTAAGCATACTTCATCTTATTCTTTAACAATGGCAGAGAGGATAAAGATGAGGTCCATCTTGAGGCTGGAAGCGAAAGAGGCAGGATTAGATGCAGAAGCTGCAAACGCGTTTATTAACCAGGAATTGGAAATATATGAATCGGAGCAACAGAGAGCCGAAGCTGAGAGGAAGGCGAAGCAACAGAGAGCCGAAGCTGAGAGGAAGGAAGAGAAAGAAAGAACAGAGAGGAGAGAAGCCCAGGAGAGAGCAGATAAGAAAGAAGAGGAAGAACGTCTTTTGGAACAGAAGAAAATTGAAGCAGAGATGGAAACTCGCAGAGAGAGAGAGAGACAAGGAAAGACAGCATCAACTGGCGCTTAAGGCTCTAGAGAGTCGGGGGCGCCTCTACTTCGACTAACGGAGAGCCGTCTTCGCCCCAGTCTCAATCAATGGACCTCTCCAGTACTCAATCTGCCCAATTAACTGCTATGTCGTTTTCTTTAGAATCTTTTCCTAGCCCTAACGAAAAAATTGACAGCTACCTAGAAAAATTCGAGAGACTCGCGAATCTTTATGGGTTAGAGAGTACCCGCTGGGCGCTCAAACTTTCAACGTCACTGAAAGGCAATGCTTATGACGTGTACACAAAGCTGGGACCGAATCAACATGATTATAATAATAATAATAATAATAATAATAGCCCCTTCAGTCATAACTGACAATGGGAATGCGCCCCTGAGGTGACAGCCCTCAGCTGCTTATTTTCCTGGTGCTCCTTTCGACGTTTTTTCCTCACCTCTGCTTCTTGTGTGAGACTCTCTTCGCCCAATCTGAGGTGGCGCCGTAAATAGCATCGCCACTTAGTGCGATCGGCAGCTTCATCCTCCCATGTTGCTGGATCCATGTCCAGTGCCCTCATATCTCTCTTGCACACATCTTTAAACCTCAGCTGTGGTCGCCCAACTGTTCTCTTGCCATCTGCTAATTGTCCATAGAAGATATCTTTTGGGATGCGACCATCTTCCATGCGGCGAACATGGCCAAGCCAGCGAAGTCTGCGCTGTCTAAGAAGCGTATACATACTTTGAAGGCCAGCACGTGACAACACCTCGACATTTGTCACTTTATCTTTCCACGAGATGCCGAGGATGCGGCGTAGACACCGCAAATGGAAGGTATTGAGCCTTCTTTCTTGCTTAGCATAGGTCGTCCAGGTCTCGCTGCCATATAGGAGTGTGCTGGTGACGCAGGCATTATATACCGCAGCTTTGGTCTTCATTGTGAGTTTAGAGTTTCCCCAAACACGCGATGTGAGGTGGGCAAAGGTAGCTTCAGCTTTGCCAATGCGGCTGTCGATTTCTGTATCCAGTGAGAGTTTGTCATTGATGGTAGACCCTAGGTATGTGAAGTGGTGCACCACTGCCAATTCATAGTTATCGATAGTGATAACTGGTACAGCACCCACATCCTGACTCAGCACATTCGTTTTCTTTAGACTTATTGTGAGGCCAAAGTCCTTGCATGCTTTAGTGAAGCGATTCATCAAGCTCTGAAGCTCCTGTTGGCTTTGAGTGACGACTGCAGCATCATCAGCGAACAACAAGTCTCTTATAGTGACCTTCTGATTTTTGTTTTTGCCTTCAGCCTTGAAAGATTAAACAGACGGCCATCTGACCTAGTGTGAAGGCATATTCCTTCAGTTGCATCTCTGAATGCATGTTTCAAGAGTAAGGCAAAGAAGATTCCGAAGAGGGTCGGAGCCAGAGCACAACCTTGTTTAACGCCACTTCGTATATCAAAGGGCTGTGACGTGCTTCCAGCATATTGGACTGTTCCCTTCATGCCGTCATGGAATGACTTTATCATTTCCAGCATTTTAGAAGGGCAGCCTATTTTCAGGAGGATTTTAAAGAGTCCATCCCTACTAACCAGGTCGAATGCTTTTGTGAGGTCTATAAAGGCGATATATAATGGTCTTTTCTGCTCTCTTGATTTTTCCTGAAGCTGGCGGAGAGAGAAGATCATGTCTGTTGTTGATCTGCCAGCTCGGAATCCACACTGTGACTCTGGATATATGCGCTCAGCTAACTTGTGTAGTCGCATTAAGATGACTTTGGCAAAAAACCTTACCAACAATACTAAGAAGAGAGATGCCTCTGTAGTTATTGCAATCACTTCTGTCTCCTTTATTTTTATACAGTGATACAATCTTGGCATCTCGCATGTCTTGAGGAATAGTTGTCTCTTCCCAGCACTGGCACAGCATCCTATGCAGGGGATGTAATAGCGTGCTCTTACAGCATTTGATTAAATCAGGAGGAATCCCATCACTGGCCTTGCTGAGTTCCTCTAATGTTGGTTCGGCATCCAGCTCCTCCATAGTTGGCAGACTGTTGACACCATCAAGGGCTGCAGGCGTAACGGTATTGTCTCTAGCGTAAAGCTCAGAGTAGTGCTCGACCCATCTCTCCATCTGCTTACCCTTATCGGTTAGCTTCACTCCGCTGATGGTTTTTAGCGGTGCCGTCTTAATCAACATGATTACGACATGTTGAAAAAGGCCTTACTACAGCAGTTTGAGATGACTGCCCGAAAGTTTCTGCAGTTGTTCAGAAACAGCCGAAAAGAGAGCACGGAAACATTTCCCCAGTTCTCTTCACGTCTCACGGGTTATCTGACAAAGTGCATTGAATTATCTGACCTACCTCTTTCATATGAGGGACTCCTCGAACTTGTTCTTGTGGAGCAGATAAAATCCACTTTGTCGAATGAAACACGTAGATTTTTGGCTGAACCGGGGGCAGTCAGGCTTGAAGACATACTCAATAAAGAAACCAGATCTTAGAAATGGGACACTCTCTTCCCTTTAGCGGACACATGGGACAAAACGCCACTATTCAGCGAATAAAAAACCACTATTGGTGGCCAGGAATGAACTCTGACATTGTCAGGTATGTGAAATCCTGCGCCCAGTGCCAACGGGTAGCACCCAAGCACTTGACACCCCCAGTACCTATGGGGCAAATGCCAATAGTAGGGACTCCATTTGAACGGGTTGCTGTCGACATTATTGGTCCTCTGGAAAAGACCAAAAGAAGGAACAGGTTCATCCTGACCTTAGTTGACACTTGCACTATGTGGGCCGAAGCCGTACCGCTACCATGCACTAATTCCAAGCATGTCGCAGAAGCCCTTGTGCAAATTTTTACACGGTTGGGATTCCCTCAACAAGTTTTGACGGACAATGGATCCCAATTCCGTAACCTGTTAATGGAGGAGATCTTTAAGATCTTGAGGGCCAAACATATCCACACAAGTCCCTACCATCCGGCCGGAAATGGGCTCGTGGAACGTTTTAACGGTACCCTCACCATGATGTTACGTAAGCTGGGTCAGGAGAAACCGGAAGACTGGGACCAATATATATCGGCTGCCTTATTCGCCTACCGAGAGGTACCCCAAGCGTCTACGGGTTTTGCGCCAGCTACACTTTTATTTGGCAGACCTATTAAGGGGCCACTAGAAGCCTTACTTCGGTCCCTGACAGACCAGAAGGCTGACGAGACAGTCGTCTCTGCAAGCAAGTATGTATCTGAGCTTAAGGAAAGGCTAAAGCTAGGATGGGATCTAGCTACTACCAACCTTAAGAAAGCCCGCGCTAAAATTACTAAAAGATACAACAAAGCTGCAAAAGAGAGAGAACTACAACCAGGGGAGAAAGTCCTATTGCTACTTCCAACCGGAAGCAATAAACTTTGCATCGGATGGCAAGGACCGTTTACCGTCCTTAAAAAGATCTCACGTACCAACTACAAGATCTCCATCAAAAGAAAGGAGAAGGTCTTCCACATAAATCTGCAAAAGAAATATTTGGAAAGACCGGTGCCATCCTCCGAGCATCTCCTGGCTGTCGCCATAGCAACGGAAGACGAGGAAGATGATGATGGTTGCATGGAGTATCCACTGCAACCCACAGAATCCTTTAAAGATGTCAAGTTCGGCGACAATCTCTCACCAGAACAACAAACAGAAACTAGGGCTCTACTAAAACAGTACAGTGCAGTTTTAACGGATGTACCTGGTCGAACAAATCTCATTGAATTTGATATGAAATTAACAAAAGAGACCCCTGTTCAAACCAGAGTTTACCCCATCCCGTACGCTAAAGCTGATGCACTTCGCGGAGAAATAGACAAGCTGCGTCAGGCAGGAATTATCAGTGAGTCTACATCTCCTTACAGCTCGAGCGTAGTGCTGTTGCAGAAGCCCAATAAGGAAGTTTGGCTGTGCATTGATTACAGGTTGCTAAACGCGGTAACGGAATTCCAGCCCGAACCTCTCCAAACTGTTTCTGAGTTGTTCACCAAGCTCAGCAAAGCAAAGATCTTCTCCAAGATTGACCTCAGCAAAGGTTATTATCAAATACCAGTCAAGGAGGAAATTAAACCTTTGTTAGCTTTCAGCACTAGTGAAGGACATTACACATTTAACGTGATGCCGTTCGGTTTGCATAACGCACCAGGAGTGTTCACCAGGATGATGAGGAAGCTTCTAGAACCTTTGCAAAGTCCCCATATCCATAATTTCATGGATTACATCTTAATTGCATCGGAAACCTATGAAGAACATATTGCTACGGTTGCTATGCTCCTCAGGAGACTACAGGAAACGGGTCTCACAGCCAGACCTAGCAAATGTCTCATCGGGTTTGAACAGTTAGACTTCCTGGGGCACACTATTTCTCACGGATGCAGTTGGCCTATTAAGAAGAACGTGGAGAAAATAGCTGCAGCAAAAAGACCCCGAACGAAGAAAGATGTACGTTGCTTCATATCGCTATGTGCATACTATCAGAAGTACATCCAGAACTTCAACGGACTGACGGCACCTCTGACTGACCTCACAAAGAAAGGTTGTCCTGATAAGGTCATATGGGATCAAAAGTGCGAACACGCGTATAGCACTTTGAAAGGACAGTTGTCTGCATACCCCATTTTGAGGTTGCCTGACCTCAAGAAACCTTTTGTACTGAGAGTTGACGCGTCAGGTCAGGGCATCGGGTCAACACTGCTTCAAGCCGATGACAGTGACCTGAACATGCTATTTCCAGTTGCCTATGGCAGTCGGAAATTAAATAAAGCGGAACGGAACTACAGCGTAGTTGAAAGGGAATGTCTTGCTCTGATTGACGGTATCAGACGCCATCATGAGTTTCTTTATGGTACATCTTTCACGGTGCAAACAGACCACGCTCCTTTAGCATTTCTTGGTGCCAATAAAGAATTTAACGCAAGGATCATGCGTTGGGCGCTTCTTTTAAGCGTTTATTCTTTCAAAGTGGAATATATTCCGGGAAGACAGAATGTCGGGGCTGATTTTCTGAGTAGAAACTGGTCTACAGAGGAAGAAGAGCAAACTGAAGATACCACTCATCCTAAAATCACCAATCAGGTCACCTCCATTGTCAAAAATGAAAACATGAAAATGGTTTCATGTCTAAAAGTGGGGACGATTGTGACGTACGTCTAGTTTGACTAGTGAATTTTCCCTGATATGATGGATGATTTAAAGGGACCTTTAGCTTTTCATAACATTAGAACCCCTGAACATTTGTTGTAACTTTTCGTTTTGCCAGAACGCATTCCACCGGGACTCATGTAGGATACAGCGACGAGATCAAAGAGACAGACCGAGGGATCTTAGGGGAGACTATCGGCGCTATCAAAGACAGTAGTTTTCCCTGATACGAGACGCAGTTGCTTGCCGCTAATTTCGCGTCTCGGTGTCAATCGAGGAACCGAGCGAACGGGGGAAAGCGAAACGGGCAGCAGCGAGCGGATACGAAGACCAGGGGGCGGCTTCATCTCTTGATTTGGCGGTCAGATCCCCAAAAGTTCGTGAGATCAAATAAGTTGTCAAGTTTATCATGTCCCACTCAACTTACATTTCATTTTAGCTAAATAGACCATGAAGAACTAGACACGTTATCACTCGCTGGCCAGACCTTTACAGAAGCACTAGCTTTATTGAAATCTTGTTATAGATTTTCCCCTGGATTTTATATATATTTGCAGTGATTTCTAATTCTGTGCAAAGCGGTAAAATATATATATTGTGTAAAGTGATCAGTGGTCTAGTTCAGTCATTCTATTTAAAGGGATTCTGTGTTAATTTAAATCTATTTAATTAAACCATCTCAAGAGTTCCAGTTTTAAATATAATGATCTATCTATTATATTATTTCAAAAGATAATAGATGCTTAAATTAACTTTTAAAGTCGCGAAGGAATTTATAATTAATAAATTCAGTTAAGTCCTAGTTTTATAGATGTGTGTTTTTAACCACTAGAACTCGCGCAGTGTTTATTAAATACATAATTAAATACGCGAGCATATATATAATAGGCTTAACGGGAAATTCATCGCGCTTCAGAAGGTTATTTGTTTTCGGTATATTACATGTCTTTTTTTTTCTTTCATACAGAGTGATCGTAACCTGTGCGATCCCAGCATTAAGAAAGCAATAAAGAAATCAATCTAAGCAAAGCAAAGCATAAACAGTGTGTAGAGTTCCCCTGACGCAGAACTTGTTGAGACTGTGTAAATTTTTAATCTTTGAGGCGATTCTATGTTTGGAATTCCGCTATCTAACTTATAGCAAAGAAAGCACACCCAAAGACAAATTTAACGCACCATCAAACAACTTAAGTCGTAACGGGAAGAAGAACACTGGCCCGAGCTTTGTTAGTTTACCGACACAGAGAGATAATTCATAATTTCCTGAACAGTGATGTGACTAGTTTTCTCACTGGACTTAAACCATACCTCACGGATAAAGTGTACCAGCACGCGTAAGAATTTTATTATCCGCGGCATAGTCAAATAGACCACATCATCCTCACCCCGGTATCAGAGACCGTGCCCTCCCATAGAAACTGTTATTAAGAAAAGAGACACAACTACAGATTCATTTTCCAGCGATTACGGGATCCTTTTATGTGCTGACCGCCTACCCGATAATCTGGGGCTAGAACTTGAACAAACACTCATACATTTAGTTGAGGTGTAACTGCTGTTGTGTTATTCTATGGAGTGCAAGATTTTTTCACAATCGGTAAGTGAGAGCAAGATGAGTGAAGGCCTTTGCTAGCGCGTGTATGAATGACAGGAAATTAATTCTTTTGTGTGACCATTTTGTTAACTTGCTTACCTGGTAACATATATCTTTTCTGTATACCCTACATTGTTCCTTTAAGTGGGATAGTTGATAATTTGTTAACTCTGTTTAAAACCACCTCCTTTCCATTTGCTTAGTAAAGGGAAGAACAGCTGGGAAGAACAGGTTTTTTTTTTTTCTATCACTTATACCTAAATTGGTAACACCTCTTTCAGAGTAATTAACTTTACTGTTAGGTTAACGTACCCGTGTTCCTGATATTATCTATCTCTGGACTGGGTTTGTCTTTGTCTAATGAGCGGGAAGGGCTTAGTCGATACCAATCTTCTTCACCCCCTCCCAAACTTGTTATTTGCATTTGTGTACTTATGATAATTTATGTAATATCTGATATTTTTTGTAATTGATGTTTTAAGTGAATAAAATCACCTAAACTCATTTAGTTCTGTGTGTTGGATATACCCAAAGCCCAACATTTCCCCTATTCGTTTAATATAGTTTGTATCAACGTCGTGTGTGTGTTTGAAAACACCGAATCGGTGTGAGCGCAGATGCGAGTCTGGAAAACTGGCAAATAATTGTTTGACCAGGAGAGTGAAAGAGAAGATTGAGAGACACGATTTGTCGTAAATAAGTCTGTCTTTACTCTCCTCCAGCACGCTGTGTAGTGACTATTAAATCTCTACATTTTCTATCACTGAGCTTTCCATCATCATTTTCCACTCTAAACCGGACCACTATTTCTACGACTCTTTTCTCTCAAAATAAATTTACGACAGATAGATAGATAGATAGATAGATAGATAGATAGATAGATAGATAGATAGATAGATAGATAGATAGATAGATAGATAGATAGATAGATAGATAGATAGATAGATAGATAGATAAATAGGTAGGTAGATAGATAGATAGATAGATAGATAGATAGATAGATAGATAGATAGATAGATAGATAGATAGATAGATAGATAGATAGATAGATAGATAGATAGATAGATAGATAGATAGATAGATAGATAGATAGATAGATAGATAGATAGATAGATAGATAGATAGATAGATAGATAGATAGATAGATAGATAGATAGATAGATAGATCCAACGAACTATTCTTTTCAAAATGGTTAAGAACTGATCACGCAGGCCCGTCTTACATTCTGCCCTTCCTCTCTCTCATCATGCATAATGTAATCTTTCATCCTCACAATTACGTGAAACATTATTTAGGCATTTATCATTATAAAAGTAATATAACATAATTCATTTGCAATATCAAATCACAATCAAATTTTAATTTGTTAAAAAAACAAACAGAAAAAAACAGAAAGTAAACTAATAAACAAACAAAAGAGACAAAAAGACAAAACTCAGCCCTTGATACAGTAAATTAGACAATGATTTGAGACATAATCAGATTAGAGTGGCCTGTTATATGAAACATTCGAACAGTCTGATATTGAACGGTTAGGGACTCGACGTGTTTTCCACAGCAGATACTGGTAATGGATTGTTAACGCCTTCACGATACTAGATTCCAGCTTTATTGTCATGAGATTGGGTAACCAGTTTCTGACAGATGCCAAGTGAAATTATCAATCTGAACTTACCGTGTAACAAAGCCAGTAGTGTGGAATGAATAAATTTAACATCAACATAACCAGAAAGACGATGCACATAAACTGCGATAAAAGCAAAGATGTGGAATAAAATAACTTTTGGGGTGATCCACGCAAAAGATTATGTCTCCTATTGGATCGATGGCGCAGGCAGAGGAGACATTAGACAGGTGACCCAACTGAAAAAATATATTCAAGGGAGAAGAGTGGAGTAAGTCAGATGAGAGCTGTATGAACACCAGCAAGTCATCATCAGCCTTGGTAGAGAGTGCAGAACGTGGGCCAATGGGAAAGCAGAGCTGGAAAATGATCAACTTATAAATGTTAATGCTGGGGATTATGATGTCATTGTGTACATTGATAGGTCTGTAATCCGTGGTAATAAATTAGGGTGGGGCTTCTCTGCTAGAGTAAAGGGCAGAACCGTCACTTAACATAGCGGGGCTTGCATGATACAACCTCCAGCATACGAATAGAGGCAGAGCCAGCTACTGGTGCCTTAAGATGGCTGTCTGAGACTCTATTAACAAAGGCAGTTATTGTATCAGCCTCACAATCCATGCTCTGAAACGTCCACAATGAATGGCTCCGACATGAATGGCAAACCCTCCATAGAAGCATCGAATCTTCAAGAACTGATATGGATCTACTGTCCTGTTCATGCAGGGGTACGTTGCAATGAAATAGCTGACGGATTAGCTTCAAGACCACCGATAGAAGGTGCACTTAACATGTTTAAGAGAGAAATACTGAAGGCAATTCATGTTCGCCTCTTAGAGAATGACACTGCAATCGATGAATCATCAAGGCCAGCAGGGATGGACGTATGAGAGGAAGCATCCGGCGTGTATACAACTAAGTACGCAACAGCAACAATTAACATGCATATCCTTCGACATTTTCTTACTGAGACTGTGCGCCTATGGGTTTGCCCGGAGTGCAATGACGTCGATTCCGATTAACAATGACGATTGACGTATTATGATGATGATAGAGCTAGTTAATCAGAGTTACGTGGCCATCTTGAAATGTGTGCGAAAATCAATCCCTGCGCTCTTCTAAATAATTTTGTGATTTCTTGTTCAATAATATAGTCAAAAATAGGTCATGTGAGTTATGTAACGAAGAGGTCAAGGACGAATTCTATCAACAGCTGCAAAAAGAAATGAAAGCCACACCTAGATACGATCTTAACGTAAGTAATGGGAAACCGCAATGCGAAGGTTGGAACACACAATACATGTAATGAAAGAGTAATATGGAAATGCGGCAGCGGAACAGTAAACGAGAATGGAGATAAAATTAATAAGTTTCTGTATCATTAACACCTTGTCGAGGTATGGCGGCTTGCGTACATTGATTACCGCCAGAGCTATGCCAGCGGGAGTTTTACTCCTGGAAGGTTCTACCAAGCTGGACAGGTCTGCGCGGGCAGGGGTCAGACTAAAGCAGACACCCTGGTCCTCCAGGTTGGGGGTTTTAGCATAGGGCT
>JAMPIV010018041.1:0-70000 GCA_024509875.1 Oreohelix idahoensis | reverse complement strand
CGAACCACGAAATTTAAGGAAAAACATAAAAAAAAAAAAATAATAAAAAAAAAAAAAAAAAAAAAAAAAAAAAAAAAAAAAAAAAAAGAGCAAAATAAAAAAAAAAATGCCTCTGGCTCAAGTACATTTGAGGGCTTGCAATTTTAACAGTGCGGATTGTCTCGCTTGCACTCTCAACAATGTTTAGCCTCTTTGAATAATTGTTCCTCCCTTGAGTATACACTTTATAAACTCAGGGGAATATGATGATCGTAAATTCCCCGTTTTTCTTTCTTGGTTTACTTTAAATGGGTAAAGTTGTTTTGTCTGGACAAGCGCGAAGGCAATGGCTTTGCCCGAATTACACTTAACATGGTACATTATACCTCACAAAATGATTACTATACACTTTAGGCACATGTGATGTAAATCATCATTTTGCACTCACTGCTCCTTTCGGAGACTGGGGTCACATTTCCCCTGTCGGTTTTCTGTACGACTAGCAAGAAGCAATCACCGGACCCGTGGTGATGGCGCGAGTTGCTGTAGTGGTTTATGAATTTTGTGTTATACTATTTTTCATATAAAATTGACGTTGCCAGCGTCCTATGATTGGTAAATAACCACTTAGCAAGGTACAGTGGCTGGGTACATGTCACCAATTCATTTTTATTTTTTTTTTTATTTTTTTCAAACTAAAATGTTTTCACAAGTTTTACCCCAAAAGGGGATATTTTTTTACAATCTTCTGCCACAGTAGAATATGGGACACACTTTGTTTAGATGCTTCGAACACTTGTTCTGGGGAAATTGTAGTGTTTCCTCTTATGACGGGTTGCTTAAGATTCCTTAAGTTTCCAGTCTTGGTATTTAAAATAATTGCGGGTTTTTCTCTTTTAAGTTATTAAAGACGCCCAAATACTTTGATCTGTCACGTTTAATTCTGGAATACTAGTCCGATGTCTCTTTGGCTAGTAGGTGTTGGTAATTTGACGTTGCGATGCATTCTGATCTGTGTTTCCGATTTCGCAAGATTATATTTCCCTTTCTCAGTTCAAGTCCCAGATTGTATTTGTAGCCCAACTTGCCAATGAAAGCCAAAGTCTATTCAGACTCTCAAATTAAACCAATGATAAGCTCTTTAGAACTATGTGGGTCGGGGTGTTAAATTCTTACTATCCCCCGCGTGTTTCAAAAATATCAAATTTAAACATTTAAACTCTTGACCTCTTTCAATTATGGCAGTTATACTTTCGATTGTATTTGTACAAACTCACAACCACATCGGTGAACTTATTTCCTGACTAATACCTTTTTACGCCCATATTGTCTCCTCTGAAGGTTATCTGTAATATTCAGACAGAGATGGATCCAGCGGAAGCGATTACATATATCACCTGTGTTTACGCGTGCATCTCCTAGACGGATTTATTTATGTCGATCGATCGGGAGAGACCACTAGTTTGTCAAAAATGACCGTCTCTATCAAATGTAGCTAGACGACTTAAGTGATAAAAGTATTATCTGCTAACCTGTCTGAGTAGCCCTGTACTACTACGAATCGCCTGGCAAAGCGTAAACAAGTCTAGGGAGTAGTCAGAGCAAAAAAATTTAAGTTCATAAAATATGCCTAATAATAGGACAATCGGTGAAGAAAATGAAGAAATAAAATTGATTCTGCAGGAGAGAACGACAGTTATGAAAAAGTGCACAACTGATTTTCGTCACAAAAGGGACGCCCCTTATCAACTACTTTATTTTTAACAGTCATAGACTGATGGTTTTGTGATGCGTCGGACAACAGAGGGCAGTCCAAGATGGATTAAGATGGACTTTACATTTTCTGCATTGGGGGGAAGATCTGGAATATGCAGAGACCTGACATGTGCAGTACTCGCAACATTATCATCAACGCATCCAGGAAAAAAAACAGATAGACTTAATATGTATTGGCATCAGGTGGGTTCTGAACATCAATCTAAAGACAGATGTTTTCAGAGGTCATGACGCTCAATGTTGGGGCAATTCCCTGAGCCCATAGCAGTAAGGAATCAGAAACTGAAACAGTTGTTTACAGGGACAACCTTCTCATACTTAGATGCATAGTAACACCAGACGGCGGAGCGAGCAAAGACAGCAATAACAGAATGAACAAAGCAAGAACAGTCCTCTCAAGTCAGCAACAAACCTAACAAAATTACGATTAAATTGAGAGCGGTGTACTTTACTGTGCTTCTCTATGGGGCGGATGCTGGAGAGTTACAGAGAAGGAAATGTCGAAATTGTCCTCTTTTCACACAACACTGCGTAAGAAACTTATTCTCTCCGAATCTTTTTGGCCGAATACCATCACCAACCAAGAACTGCTTACTCGGAGCAAGCAAGAGGACATGCACACCATCATAGCTGGCAGACGCTGGAGCTGGGTTGGCCATGTCCTCAGAAGAGACCCCGATGCCATCACAAGAACAGCTACGCTTTAAACCCCGGAAGGAAAACGAAAGAGAGGCCGACCAAAAACAACCTGGCGGAGGACTGTGGAGGCCCGAGATGTAGAGAGTGAATCAGAGCTGGGGGACTTCACGAAGGATGGCCACCGACCGAGCAAAGTGGAAGCAGTTTGTTGTTGCCCTACAAGACGCCACTAGGCGTGATGGCCACTGACTTCTTTAAATTTAACGGTCGGCGCCTAAGGATCAAAGAATAAGTAAGAGTCATGCAACATTAAAGAATAAATAAATAAATATCCACTTAAGTACCGAAAATGTCAATCTTTATTGACCTGATCTTTCAATATAGTCTAACTGCAGACCTTCACTCACGTTCTTGTTATTTGTTCTTGAAGAACGTTTACGTTCGTTACGGTTGTAGATTTTTTGTGAAATCATTATAATGGGAATGAACAATATTAAATATGACATTAAAGTTTTGAGGCTACTTTCTTTACAGGGGGTACTAACTAGCTGTTAAATGATATGGGTCATCCTTCATGCATTTATTCTAAAATATAATGGGATATTGTGAGAATGATAACGACACTGACGAGCCCAAGTAAGGACTGATTCAAGAACTAGGTAAAACTCAGAATAATAATATCAACACAGATGTCGTCAAACACTTCCAAGTTAACCAGGTCCTTATGCCAGTTGAGACTCGTTACCCAGTTTCAGGGATGGTCTATGAATGGTCAATGATGAAATTATCACGATATCTGCTGTCATGCGGAATTTTTATGAGGGGGGGGGGGGGAACCTATAAAAAAAGTCAGATATTCGAATATCTAGATGATATATATTAAAATATACTACTGGACAAAAGTTAAGGACCGCCATTCAGTTTAGAGGATGGTCAATCTGTTCGTCATGTTGCAAGACGTTTAGCAGTGTCCCACTCTACCATTCAGAGACTTTTTGAGAGATTTTAAGCTACCGGACATTTGGAAAATCGACCCTGCGCAGGAAGAATTATATAAACCTTGTCTAAACTGAATGGCGGCCCTTAACTTTTGTCCAGTAGTATAGATTACTTCTGACTGGAGACTTTCCCCGCATAGGGAGCTGGGAGCGGAGGCGAATAAGTCCCTTATAATGAAGCACAATGTTAGACCCCGGCTATTGTTCCACTTAGTAAAGACGATAGTTTCAGACAAGCCATGACAGAAGAATGAATAACAGGATTACAATACAGAGGACCGGATAGAGTACTGAGGATCTTCCGAAATTAACCAGAAAGAAAGCTCAAATTTAAAATACTGGAAACCACGGGTCCTGGGAACCTATATATATATATATATATATATATATATATATATATATATATATATATATATATATATATATATATATATATATATATATATATATATATATATATATATATATATTATATATATATTATATATATATATATATATATATATATATATATATATAGAGAGAGAGAGAGAGAGAGAGAGAGAGAGAATAATAGTTGGATTGTAACTAAACATTAATAATCTGACTACCTGTAAGGCAGCCTCACAACCAGTGACATTATATGAACTTTGTCCTATGTCTGACGTATGTAAAATTTTGTTCTCGAAAAAACTCGGGGTGATTTGTACATTTTATAGTTTTATATTTTGCATGTGACAAGTGTAACGTGCTGGTGGTTGTACAGATTAATACGAGTCTGACAATCTCATCAAATGAAAATGATATATTCATTAACCACCACAGCAAGTGCTGGCGTCTGTTTCGCGTAGACTCTCTCACAGGGAGCCAAAAACAGAGGTAGCCCCAGGCTATAAGTGGAGCAGGGTGTGGATGAAGATATTACGATGTACAGAAATACTATGTTAACCTCTTAATAAGTTTATATTTAAACACGTTTAAATCATGCAGTGATCGTTTTCCGCCTGTCCAGCCACATTTTTCATTAGGTTAAGTGGATTAAACGATGATCTTCAATCCAATACACTGGGTTTAACATTGATGCTCAGGGATAGTAAAATTACAAAGCAAAAAAAAAAAAAAAAAAAAAAAAAAGAAAAAGAAAGGTTCGTGGAATTGACATCGTGAAGGTGCTTGACTAGTGTTAGAAAACCGATACTTAGCAGAGACATTTGTTTCTTCTTAAGATGTGTAGTACCATCTGGTACAAGACTGTAGATCAAGAGCGTGTGGTCTACGCTAGATGTTTGCAGTCGACGGGTTGTGAAGATCCTTGCCTTGACATTCGGAGCGATTACCCCTTCAACAACGCCGATTTTCACCATCTGGATTGATAAGTGCTTTTCATCATATGGATATAAAATTATGTGACTCCTACTATTGAATCATTAATAATATACCACTGTCAATTGTATTGTAGTTGAAGTGACTTCATTGATAGTATAAGAGTTGTATTCTGTATTTATTATTGATAGATTGAGATGGACAGTTTTTTTCAATACGTATATAATCTGCTCTGTCGTGATCCAATATAATCTACCACGAAATGAGACAACGTCTACCATGATGTCTTTGTCATGCATATGGAGATATAGGGAAATGTTGCTTGTCTGAAAGTAATATAATACAAGTGGCTTTAGAAGTGAACATAATGAGTTAGCAGCATGATGGATCGTTTAGAGTACAGTGTCAAATTGGACAGGAGTGTCCATGTATTATATTGTAGTAGTTGCAGTCGATCTGTCTACTATTATTTCATGTGATATATTATGAATGATGTCTTCTGTATTGTGAATTACAGCTATAGGTCGTCCTTTATATAAGTTCACTGACAAGCCCAAGTAACAGCTTGTGGGTACTAGATGAAGTTCAGTATTGTTGTTGTTGTTGTTGTTGTTGTTGTTGATTAACTAGGGCTGCTGAGCTCGTGGCTCTTTAGCAGCCAACGCCAAGATGAAGAATTTGCATGTGTTCTGTAGCTTTTTAGTAATGCGGTATAGAGTACGATTGTTGGGGAGCCCGGCAATAGCTTTCCTCTTTCTGTTGAGAGTCCTGGACACGTGAGCAGCACATGCCGAACTGTCACATACGGATGAATTAGTCTCTCGTGTAGGGTTTAATTCGTTTAAGTGCTTGTTGCGTTGGTGTGTTCTGCTTTTAGTTGGAAGATTGTGCTCTGCTCCACACATCGTAGACTATTAATGTTGTCATTTTTGTTGGGATGGGCCATATCTTTATATAAGACATGTTCAGCATACCCTTTTGCCCATCGGTTCAGC
Organism: Oreohelix idahoensis; assembly: GCA_024509875.1. NCBI lineage: Eukaryota > Metazoa > Mollusca > Gastropoda > Stylommatophora > Oreohelicidae > Oreohelix > Oreohelix idahoensis. The sequence continues at coordinate 64,311 of JAMPIV010018041.1, read as the reverse complement.
TATTCCTCTTTGGGGTTATTTTGGAGTACCGTATTTGTTTAGCTGTCTGCATGTTTGCTGTAGTATTTGTTCGAACCATGCTTCCTCCTATTTTTGCTTTATCGTTGCCTGGAATGTCTGTGTGCCCTGCTATCCACTGGAAAGTGACTGTAACGAAACCACATTTCGTCCATTTGTTTCATCTTTCTTTCTCCTACAAGTACTTCAATTTTCCATACAATTTTCTTCCTTGTCCTAGAATAAGCTGCAATTCTCAGTCATTCAGTGCTACTTTCTTTATTTAAATGTCCTTTGCTAATACACAGTCGTGATGTAGCTTAATAGCGCACCGTGTACTGTGCCAGAATCTGCTGACAACACCTTTCTGGTCGTTCTCCATGCATATTAAGATAGGTTAGACCTGAGAACAGAGACGTTTTTGACGACTAAAAGTTGCATCATAATCGTCCAGTTTGATTAATACTTGACATTATGAGTCAAGTTATTGTTGTTGTTGTCGACATCCCATAGCTGCTGAGCATATATACTCTTGGCAGCCCAATGCCATTCTTAAAAAAGTGCAGGTTTTCTGCAGTTGTTTTAACGTTCCATATAGTGAGTTGGTGACTGTCAGAGGTGTCTGTAAAAGTTTTTTCCTGGCATTTGTGAGTGATGGACACTCCATGAGGAGGTGTCTAGTTGTTTCATAGGGATGAGAGCAGTGCCTTCACATGGGTAGGTGCTGAGGGTTGATACGGTTTAGATGGCTATTGACTCTGGCGTGTCCTGTTCGGAACTGAAAGATAAGACTTTCATTTCTCCTGCTGAGTCTGTTTATGTTGTCGTTGTCTTTTGGGCAGGTCATTTCATTAAAGACATTTCGGCCAGTCGGCCCGTTTGCCCATCTGTTCAGCCAGATTTCCTTTGTGTTGTTTCTGAGAATCTGTTTGACTGTTCTCATGCTGCAGGATCTGTTCTTTTGCTGTTTAGAGGCTCCTGTTTTTGCAAGTCTAACAGCTGTCTCATTTACAGTTAGATCACTGTGTTCAGTGATCCACTGTAGGGTTACATTGATGGAGTAGGCTGTGATCAAGATGTGAACCGCTCTTCCTATAAGAAAAATGTATATGTTTTCATATGTAGTATGTTTAAGTGCTTCCAGAACAAACGTGGAGTCACTGAAAATCACTGTATCTGATGGCTTTCGTTCCATAAGGTCAAACTGTTGGTGTAGTAATTCAATGGCTGTCTTGATGGCCTCAGCCTCCGCTTCGTAATTTGAACAATTGTGATAGTGATAACCCAGGTTCTGTGCTTGGGAAGTTGTTCGTTATGTCTTGACCCTTGTGTACATCTGTTCTTAATTAAACGATGATGATAGCGACCTGTCTTTGTTCTTGTGTACGCATGTCTGTTACGTTAAGTATTGGCTTGTCTTGCTAATGTGACTTCTGAGTGATACTTAAAGACTAGACAACATGATGGTGTCACAGAGAGTTTATTGATCATAAATTGTTTATATCCTCTTCTTTTTCTTTCATCCGTATCCTCTATTTTAATATCACTCTTTACCTTTTTCCTGTATTTTTTGCATCCATTCGTTTGAGAAAAATATTTTCTTCCCCATTCTCAACTTTACCGTTTTCTTTCTCATACTGGTAAACGCATTTATGACATAACGTTTCAGAGTGAGAGCGTTAAATGCATTCTATGACATTAGGTGTCAGTGGACGAAACTGTGAATATATTCGTCTGGCCAGACCTAGGAGCAGACATATGTCTACAGCATTCCCTGCCCCAGACGAGATACACTGTGAATATTCGCTTTTGCCAGACTTATAGGCGAGATCCGTCTAGCATTTTCACCTGACACTAACGTTTCTCTCGGAGTGAAGTGTGATATGACACTCACGCAGCGCTCGGGAATGAGACGGATGGTCTGGTATTTTCAATCTGACACCAAGCTCCTACGGGAGAGTTCGCAGTGTCAGGTGATAACTGCCATCACGCATTCGCTCAGAAGGGCCCTGGTCAGCGTGAGGCGCGAAAACGAGAAGTGTCAGTTATGGGCAATACGCCTAGTAATGTAAGGTGTTAAGAGCAGGGGAGATATCGGGTTTTGGGAAATAGCGCGCATCCCCTGTGTTTCATATATCTTAAACGAGAGTTTGAGACTTAATTCACTCAGTAACTTCGCAGTCAAGACTAGAACAAGCCTTCGTTCGATTCCTAAGAATCTCTGCTAATAGAGATGGCATTTAGTTTGGTCGAAGTGGTTTAAGTTCTTAGTAGTTCTGTGTTGAGTGAAAACTGGGGTTAACCCAAAACTTTGCCAGCAATTAGTACAGAGACATACCTGTGAGAATTATAAACATTTTTTATCTTTTAACCACGTGGGTTTACAAGTTAACACCTGTCTGACAGTGCGCGTGTCTTCATAAATAGACAGAGTACAACTCTCACTAATGGGTTTATTAAAGACTAAATGTTTATACTGGGCCTTTGAGCCAGATCCGATTTCTGTATAAACTCTGTGTACATGTTTAGCCGTTGTGGCAAGTAACATATTAACGTCAGTAACATTCCGACGGAGTTTCGACTAGTGGTGTGGTGACCAAATATAGCCCTTTCCTGAAAGTAGACACCGATCTGACATTCCTCAATTCTAGAAACCGAAGCTATTGACACTGTGCTCGTTGTTAATGTTTCGTGCCTGGACAATTTTAATGTGACCTAAACAGACATCCGAAAAAAATAGGGACACCCAAGAAATCGTTCCCGGAAGCAGAGAATTCAACCCGACATTTTGGAACTGAGGATTTCTTGGTCAAAGACTGCCTTTGACGACTCTGTATGTGAGTGTCCTATAAATTGTGTTTTTCCAGAAGTGGCTATCAAAGCTGTGAGTATGAACATGTGCACGTGTGCTCGGATGAATAAATTGAGTGAATGCAGGACGGAGTGATTTCTGTATTGTTGTAATTGGACACCCATTTTGCTATCTTAACTTTCTGTATGCAAGTATTGCTAATTATATTTCCCTTAAAATAGTGCAGAGACATCAAGTCTGTCCATACCTTAAGAAGGGGGAAAATATTAGACCTAATCCTATGTATCCTTGTTTCCTTGGGGCTATCATTTTCTTCCAACAGGACTGTGGGCATACCTCGAGGGATAAGATCTAATTGTGGGTCTATCATTTCTTATAGCAATTCCTTGATTTTTTATGACTTTTTTTGTATATGCTTTGGATGTAATTTTATATGTTGTGAGAGAAGTTTATTCTGATAAAATAAACTACTCATAAACTTATCCCAGTGCGTTGATCAGCTCGTTCCAAAATATCTGTATAATCATTTGTTATAGTTTCCCCTACGTCTGTACGTATAACTGTCGTCTGTATGTGCGTGCACGTGAGTGGTTAGAGGTATATTAATATATTTATATATATATATATATGTGTTTAGACTGTCTGACTCCTCGAAATCTGTCGTAGAAGATAGGTGAGAGAGAGAAGATTTCTCGATCTCAGAGACAGCCTCTTGATCACATTCTACCATCTCACTCGTGGAAATCTATTGCTATTACTACTTCTCACTGTGACTGTCACTTATTCTAATCTATTCAGAAGGGACCAACCCAAGTCTTAATTCTCCTATCAAAAATCTACGACAGATGGCTACAGAGTCTGATCGACTCGTGGCTGACAACAAGATTCCTTTATTGTTGGCAATAAACACATTCACAATTCGCCATCTCCGTGCCTGATTATAAAGGTAATAGAACACATATGACTTCTACGTTGACACTTCATACAGCATTTAATTCACTGGTCAGGAACTAGTTGATTAACGCTTGACCTCTGCTGACTACTGTAATACTGTCTTCTATTCTATACTTGTTAATGGGCTTTTCTCGGTATATTCAATTTGGCTTCGAAATATTAGCTGGGTCACCACCAGTGCTGAAAACTTATTTTTAGCCACTAGAACTGATCTTTATAAAGTCTGCCCTGTGCTTCAAACACTGGACCACTGCTTCTAAACACTCGTTCTTGACTATCTGCACTTGATTAACTTATTAGAGAGTTTACCAACCAAGGTTTTCTTGAAATGTACTGCTGGCAATATACTTGGACACAACACAACATGAAAACTATTTGTCGAGAAAATATCTTTTGTCTGTCTTCGTTTCTGCAAACTGCAGCGGTTCGGTAAATACAATGGTACCTGAGCTGACCATTACTTTATAGATGGTCGTTACGCTTAGTCTATGCTAACCTGCTCTCAGCTGACTACCTGAGCGAAACGACGAGTAAAGATTGAAGTCAACTCTTCTGTCACCGCACGGACTTCCTCCGTCTGTCGTGACTTAAGATCTAAGTTCCGCTACTCAATAATTATCCCTTGTTATTCTAATCCCAGTTACCTCCCTTTTCATATCACACAATTTTCGCCACAGGAGTCGCAGAACTCATAAGAGGATCCATTCAGGTATCATATGCAGACGCCATATCCTGCAATAGAGGTGGTCTTGAAAGCTGAAGCATCTGTGTAGGCCTGGATTGCTGATGCTGGGTAGCTGTTTATGGTCTCCAAGGCACACGTCTTCAAGACTGTGGGTAGTGTTTCCTTGTTGGCCGTTTTATCTATCAGTTGTGTTTTGACAGTTGGTTGATGGAAGTTTTCCCAAGGGGGTGGTCCAAAGTATTTGTGTTCCAATTCTCTCTCTTGCGGGAGATGGTGTTTATCATTTTCCTCTTTGGCTATGTCCAGCAGAGATAATTGTTTCATTCTTCTTGTTTGTTTCCAAGTGTCAATAAGTACTTTGTTTGGGTGGTCTTTCTCTTGTCTCCTGTATCTCTCTACAGCTTCAGTCGGTGCTCTTTTACGTCTGATATCCAGCGGCTCTATATTGGCATCTATCTCACATTCAGCTGTGGGTGTTGATCTCATCCCTCCACAAATTAACCTGAGAGCTTGGTTCTGCACACGGTCCCAGGATCAGATTGTATTAGTACTCACAATGGTCTGGAGGGGGAAGTTATAGTCTATCACTGATCTCACATAGCCGAGATATAGTTGACGAAGGGTTTGTTTATCCCCCCCCCCCCCCCAACTTGTACTAGCTAGCCGTTTGATGAGGTTTAGTCGCTTACATGCTTTTTCCCTGAGGTTGTAGATGTGTCCATCTAGTTTCAGTTGTCTGTCCAGTTTTATTCTTAGATAGACTGGGTACTCCTCTTTTGTTAGTGTTTCCCCACTCAGTTTGATGTTGATAGGTTGTTAGTAGTAGGGGATGGCGGACTTAGGTCGCATTCTGGAGGAGCGCAGGAGGAGCGCATCACTTTTATATAAGGAATTGAGGAGGAGGAGAGGAGGAGGCGCATGACTTTTTATATAAGGAAATGAGGAGGAGGAGAGGAGGAGGCGCATGACTTTTATATAAGGGATTGAGGTGGAGCATCAGGTGTTGGTATATGACTTTTTATATAAGGAAATACTCATTGTGCAGGTGGAGCATCAGGCGTTGGTACATGACTTTTTATATAAGAAAATACTCAGTGTGCAGGTGGAGCAGCAGGCGTTGGTACATGACTTTTTATATAAGGAAATACTCATTGCGCAGGTGGGGCAGCAGGCGTTGATACATGCCTTTTTATATAAGAGAATACTCATTGTGCAGGTGGAGCATCAGGCGTTGGTACATGACTTTTTATACAAGGAAATACTCAGTGTGCAGGTGGATTATCAGGCGGAGGGTGATGACATTTTATATAAGGAAAATGTGCAGGTGGAGCATCAGGCGGAGGGTGATGACTTTTTATATAAGGAAAATGTACAGGTGGAGCATCAGGCGGAGGGTGATGACTTTTTATATAAGGAAAATGGGCAGGTGGAGCATCAGGCGTAGGGTGATGACATTTTATATAAGGAAAATGTGCAGGTGGAGCATCAGGCGGAGGGTGATGACATTTTATATAAGGAAATACTCAGTGTGCAGGTGGAGCATCAGGCGGAGGGTGATGACATTTTAAATAAGGAAAATGTGTAGGTGGAGCATCAGGCTGAGGGTGATGACTTTTTATATAAAGAAATTGTGCAGGTGGAGCATCAGGCGGAGGGTGATGACTTTTTATATAAGGAAATACTCAGTGTGCAGGTGGAGCATCAGGCGGACGGTGATGACTTTTTTTATACAGTAATAGGTGTTAATTGAGATAACAAGAAGACGTTATTTATAGATATATATTTAGATAACAAGAAGGAAAATGTGGAGACGCGTTGCAGGTGCAAGATGGCGGGATGACTTTTATATAAGGAAAAGGTGGCGGAGCGCTAGCGGAGCTCAGGAGCAGATGACTTTTTATATAGTAATATATTAGTGTTTATTTTTAGATAACAAGAAGACGTTATTTATAGACATATATTAATTCTGCAGGAGTGAGGTAGGGGTAAGATGGCGGGATGACTTTTTATATAAGGAAAATGTGCAGGCGCGGTGCAGGAGGAGCATGATTTTTATGTAGTAAAATATTAGTGTTTATTTTTAGATAATAGGAAGACGTTATTTATAGATAACAAGAAGAGGATATGTTTAGACTTAAGATAACAAGAAGACTTTGAGATAATAGGAAGATGATATATTCTGGAGGTGGGATGGAGGTGCGCTGCAGGCGCAAGACGGCAGGATGACTTTTTATATAAGGAAAATGTGGCGGAGCGCTAGCGGAGCTCATAGGAAGTGGATGACTTTTTTTTTATATAGTAATATGTGTTTATTGAGATAACAAGAAGACGATAATAGGAAGAGGGTAATAGTTAGACTTTGAGCTTTTTAGATAACAAGAAGACGTTATTTATAGACATATATTAATTCTGCAGGAGTGATGCAGGGGTAAGATGGCGGGGTGACTTTTTATATAAGGGAAATGTGGTGGCGCTTTGTGGTGGCGCGTGACTTTTATATAGCACTATATTAGTTCGGTAATAGTGTGTTGTGGTCGTCGAGTGAAGGTTTTTTGTGGTGGGGGTGACGAGGCATGGGTGTAGTGTAACAGGTGGGGTTAGGTTAGGGGTGATATTTTTGTGTGATGTGGTACGGTTTTGGAGGTGGAAGAGAGATATTTTAGATGTTGAGGGGAGATGTGGTGACGTTGTCAGGATGCATCTGTGTACATTTTTGGGGTGTAGCAGGCGAGTGGACCAGCATTGAGAGGTGTTAGTGAAGAGGCAGTGGTGACGAGGTACGGGTGTAATGTAGCAGGTGGGGTTAGGTTAGGGGGGATATTTTTTGTGTGATGTGGTACGGTTTTGGAGGTGGAAGAGAGATATTTTAGATGTTGAGGGGAGATGTGGTGACGTTGTCAGGATGCATCTGTGTACATTTTTGGGGTGTAGCAGGCAAGTGGACCAGCATTGAGAGGTGGGAGTGAAGAGACGTCGGTGACGAGGTACGGTTGTAATGTAGCAGGTGGGGTTAGGTTAGGGCGGATTTTTGTGTGTTGTGGAATTGTTTTGTTATGTGTGTTGGTGTGTTTGTTTATACAGTCTACAACCGCGTGACTTTTATATAACGAAAATGTGTTGGAGGAACGTGGAGGAGGAGAGATCTTGGTATATAGTAATATATAAGTTCATTAATGGCGGGCGTGTTGTGTGATGATTATTTTACAAACAGTTATACGTACATATTACAGATAGGTAGACAATATTACAACAGATAGACGCTTTTTAGTTATACATATATAGAAATATAAAAGAGAAAACACTAGATAAATTTTATATATTTATTGACAAAGTTAGTTGATCTATGGATGACGTATAACCGCACTTCTTTTTCGTATACAACTAGGAGCCCTCAGAACACAGGCGGTTCGGATTACTTGGCGAGTCTGTCACGTCTTTTTCGTGTAACCATCTTCAACAAGATGAGTGTCTGTCGTTATCACGCCATTGTCTATGAAGGAAAAAAACAGGCTTGGGGTGGGTTAGCCAGGGTCTGACTAAGCGCGTAATTAATCGCGAGAAGTGTGTTGTATTGTGTGTTGTATGGTTTCTTGGTTGTTGTACAGAGTGGAAGAGCTTGTCGGCCAGGTAGTTTATGTGTTGGTGGATATACCTGTAGGTATCTGTATGTGTGTCTGTAGGTAGCTGTATACAGAGTGTTTAGAAGTTGAGGGGTGATGTGGTGACGTTGTCGGATGGAGCTGTCTCTTGATGTAAAAGTAAGACAGGGCGTTGGGTGTTGTTCGTATTTGTAGATGGAGGATTTTGTATCTCCCTGTCCATTAGTTCAACTTGTTATTACTGTCTCTTCTAGATTTCACTGTGATACAGCTTATCCAAGGAAAGTTAGATATCTGGTTTTAATCTCACATGTTCTTATCTTTAACGTACTTTATGATGTCTTCGGAGTGCTTTCATTTGCCGTCAGTGTATTTTTTTTTCGGAGTATTTTCAGCTGTCTTCAACGCACTTTCAGTTGTCGTAAATGTACTTTTAATTGTTTTCATTGTAATTTCAGTTGTCTTCCTTGTACTTTTAATTGTCTTCATCGCACTTTCAGTTGTCTCTTACGTACCGAAGACATCATAAAGTACGTTAAAGATAAGAACATGTGAGATTAAAACCAGATATCTAACTTTCCTTGGATAAGCTGTATCACAGTGAAAACTAGAAGAGACAGTAATAACAAGTTGAACTAATGGACAGAGAGATACAAAATCCTCCATCTACAAATACGAACAACACTCAACGCCCTGTCTTACTTTTACATCAAGAGACAGCTCCATCCGACTACGTCACCACATCACCCCTCAACATCTAAACTCTCTGTATACAGCTACCTACAGACACACATACAGATACCTACAGGTATATCCACCAACACATAAACTACCTGGCCGACAAGCTCTTCCACTCTGTACAACAACCAAGAAACCATACAACACACAATACAACACACATCTCGCGATTAATTACGCGCTTAGTCAACGAAAAAGAAGTGCGGTTATACGTCACCCATAGATCAACTAACTTTGTCAATAAATATATAAAATGTATCTAGTGTTTTCTCTTTTATATTTCTATATATGTATAACTAAATAGCGTCTAACTGTTGTAATATTGTCTACCTATCTGTAATATGTACGTATAACTGTTTGTAAAATAATCATCACACAACACGCCCGCCATTAATGAACTTATATATTACTATATACCAAGACCTCTCCTCCTCCACGTTCCTACACACACATTTTCGTTATATAAAAGTCACGCGGTTGTAGACTGTATAAACAAACACACCAACACACATAACAAAACAATTCCACAACACACAAAAATCCGCCCTAACCTAACCCCACCTGCTACATTACAACCGTACCTCGTCACCGACGTCTCTTCACTCCCACCTCTCAATGCTGGTCCACTCGCCTGCTACACCCCAAAAATGTACACAGATGCATCCTGACAACGTCACCACATCTCCCCTCAACATCTAAAATATCTCTCTTCCACCTCCAAAACCGTACCACATCACACAAAAATATCCCCCCTAACCTAACCCCACCTGCTACTTTACAACCGTACCTCGTCACCGACGCCTCTTCACTCCCACCTCTCAATGCTGGTCCACTCGCCTGCTACACCCCAAAAATGTACACAGATGCATCCTGACAACGTCACCACATCTCCCCTCAACATCTAAAATATCTCTCTTCCACCTCCAAAACCGTACCACATCACACAAAAATATCACCCCTAACCTAACCCCACCTGCTACATTACACCCGTACCTTGTCACCGACGCCTCTTCACTCCCACCTCTCAATGCTGGTCCACTCGCCTGCTACACCCCAAAAATGTACACAGATGCATCCTGACAACGTCACCACATCTCCCCTCAACATCTAAAATATCTCTCTTCCACCTCCAAAACCATACCACATCACACAAAAATATCACCCCTAACCTAACCCCACCTGTTACATTACACCCATGCCTCGTCACCCCCACCACAAAAAAACCTTCACTCGACCACAACACACTATTAGCGAACTAATATAGTGCTATATAAAAGTCACGCGCCACAAAGCGCCACCACATTTCCCTTATATAAAAAGTCAACCCGCCATCTTACTTCTGCATCATTCCTGCAGAATTAATATATGTCTATAAATAAACGCCTTCTTGTTATCTAAAAAGCTCAAAGTCTAACTATTATCCTCTTCCTATTATCGTCTTCTTGTTATCTCAATAAACTACTACTGTCGTTTTGCTATTTTAAAATGCCACTCACAGCCGGCGTAATTGATAAGATTCACCTACTCGGAGCCTTGGAGGCGAGATACACCCGTTTAATTATTAGGGCAAGGAAGAAAACCAGACATTTTTATTGCCCTACATAAAGTTTCTGAACGGGGAAACGTTGACGATTCTGAGAATATGCAACAGGCAGCGACGCTAGATAAAAGACAGCCTACTTTTGAGATTAACTCTGCCTCTCCGGACCAAAGCATGCTTATTGGAGAATAGGACTACTTTTGGCATTCTGAGACGTGCCCACCAAATATGTGATGATTTGGGGAGGGAACAGGACAACCTGTTAAATATCCGGAACCTACAGTGTTTGGCACTTAACAATGAACCAAGTTGGGGCTTGGTCATTGATAAGGGTGGATTTGAGCTGAAGTGGTAACTTGCCACCCTTATCGACACCTGGTATTAAAGTGCAAGATGTAGGTGTCTTCTCTGATTTAGGATGTTGCTGTGTATGTGGTAGTGGAACAGTTCACAGGGTTATCACACAGGCAACATGACGTGTAGAGTCATAGAAAGGGTAACTTCGTTGTATAAGTTTCTTCCATTTATTGCACGCCACAAAACAGTCATGATACTTATGACATCAACATAGTTAACGAGTTCAGCAAAATGATATGGCACATTGAAAACAATTTCTGTAGTCAGCAATGACAGCTGTTGTATATATGCGTCATAAGACATCACAGTTCAATAGATTCAGAAATTCATAAATCATAGAGTTCTAGTTCGTGAAGCTGTATAAATAATAATAATTTCTGCAACAGTGTCAACTGCAGGTTATCACTGTTCATAGACAATAATAATAATATTCCCTTCCTGATGCTAGCAGATCAGATGTATACAATCAGTCCGTTTACTGTCTGCACGTGAATAGCATACATGGGCTACAGGTCAGCTCGACCTTTATAATGTTCCTAAGTCTAACCATCTGACTTGGACGTGATCTCTGATATAACGAATCCTGGAACACAGACAATAGTCTTGTTGGTCTAGAGCGACCCATATATATTTAACTAGTTCAGGTATAGAGATACCGGTGACTTAATCCTAGTCAAAGTACCTCTCCATTTTGAATCACACAGGCGAGCAAATAGGCGACAAAATGACGAACCTCTAGATGTTAGCATAAAGTTCGATACAAGAGGAATTACCTTATTTCGGAAAATCAACCATGAATATATGCCTCCAGGCAGGCTGCATAATACTGGGAAATAGTCTAGTTAGCTAACTAACTCACAAAGACAATGTATTTCCCTCAGAAAATCACAAGACGCAGTTGCGTCTGCTCGCTTCTTAAACCATTTCTAAACTGCCCCAGCTGGGCGGAACACACAGAACGAACTCCCAGCTTTTGACATGCGCAGAACGACAATCTCTGAGTTGCCGTTCACAATAAGACGATTCTAAGAACATTCGAGATAAAAGTCTTATAGAATCGCGCCTTTTATGGTCATGAACAGAAGCGTTAAGAAAGGTTTCAAACATCTACAACAGCAGACTGATACTACCAAATAAGGAGATATGGACACGCTTCGTTCAAGACATTATAGACCGAACGTGTCTCTATACAAGAGAAGGTAAGCTCATAAAAAATAGCAGTATCGATATATCGGATTCTGTCCCTTTGACTGTGAAATATATTTAATATACACTTCAGTCAAAAATGATCATACATATGAAAAATGTTTATACAAACGAAAAATAATAATGATCCGTGCGTAACATTACCGCACCCTCCCGGGAAAAAAAAAATGAAACATTTTTTTTTTTTTTTAAATCCTGGAGCCGGAAAAAATCTAGGCTCCTAACGCACGTATGATGCGTGGATATATACCTAACAAATTAGCTCAACGCATGGAGCGACACTGAGATCATATCTCAGATCCTTAGAGAAAAAATTTATCTAAGTATACGCTGATATATTCCAGGAAGGTGCCACCAACACACGCCACAATGATGGCAACAACATAATGACAATCAAATTATACTCATACCAATATATGAAATTAAATATATTATGTGTTATCATACAATGTGTTGCAAATAGCGGTGTAATTTACTAATATACCGCACTATATTATTACATTATATAAAGTAACAGTAATTAATAAGTAATACATGTGTTGATCTTCGTTGACATAAAACATTCAATAGAAGAAGATGTGGACATCATCCGCTCCCAATGTAGGACAGGACTTGATATCCTCAAAGTTCCACAATGGACATAAACTCGCAGACTTCAATGATGTGCTGCGAAAATATCAATAACACAAATCTTAAAGACAACTGGTAAATTTCTTAATACAATCCTGAAAATAATTTATTTAAATGTGGCCGAGTGATCTTTTGGCCCGTATATCACTAACTAAGCCTTCTTAAATAATTACATGGTACAATGTTATAAATTTCCCTCAAAAAAAAAAGTGAGAAAAAATCTACTAACATGTCATTATAATATTGGATTGTATATCAGGAAATATATATGACAGAAGAATCATGTAGAATCGTGTGGGCATCTGGACAGAATGTCTGCCATCACATTATCCGAACCACGGATAGCTCGAACCGAGAAATGAAATGGTTGAAGAGCTATGGCATAACGAGTGGACCTCGAGCTCTTCAAGTTTTTGCTCTGAATAGCAGTAAGCGCTTTCTGGTCGGTTTCCACAATGAAATGTGCGCCTAGAAGAAATCTTTGTAACTTCAGAATAGACCATACCATAGCCAATAACTCACGGTCTAAAACCGAGTAATTCTTTTCTGCAGCGTTTAATTTCCTAGAGATATACATCACCGGATGCAAAGTATCAGAATACTCCTGCATTAGTGCTGCCCCAATCCCTGTTGACGAGGCGTCACTTCGAAGAACAAAAGTCTTCTCAATAGTAGGTAACTTAAGAATAGGTGGAGATGAAAATAGGGCTTTAACCTGGTCCAATGAGGATTGACATTCTTTAGACCAGCGGATCAGATTAGGCGACCCTTTCTTCAATAAAGTAGAAAGCGGTGCCATAATGGAGGACAGATTCGGAATGAATCGTCCGTAGAATTGAATCAAACCTAATAGACTCCTTACTTGTTTCTTCGTCTTAGGGACCGAAATGTTAAGTATTTTTGAAACATTGTGGTCCTCTGTCTTTAAAAGACCATGACCAACCCGATGACCTAGGAAAGAAATCTCGCTAAATCCTATAAAGGCTTTAGAGGGTTTTGCAGTCAAGTTATACTCGCGAAGAGTAGACAGTAATTCGTATAAACCCAAATAGTGATCTTCCCAAGAATCACTGAATAGACAGATATCATCTAGGTATGCTATGACATCTGTACGATATGCGAGAATTCGCCGCATCATGCGTACGAATGTAGCAGGGGCGTTCATAAGACCAAAAGGCATGAAATTCCATTGGAATAAACCCCTAGGTGTAGAAAAAGCTGTAAAAGGTTTGGCACGTTCAGTTAGCGGGACTTGCCAATAACCTTTAGACAAATCTAGTTTGGTAAAGAATCTAGAATTAGAAAGTTTATTGAGTAGCTCTTCTAATGAAGGCATAGGTTCAGCATCGAACTTCGTAACTTGGTTCAATTTGCGATAATCTACGCAAATGCGAATGTTATTATCCTTCTTTCGAACAATAACCATAGACGAAGAGTATGCTGAAGTGGATGGTTCAATGATTTCCAAACGTATCATTTCATCCAATTCTTTTTCGACTTGAGACTGGAAATGGATAGGTATTGGATATGGTCTGACTCTGATAGGATTGTGATCAGTTAGCACAATGTCATGTTCTATGACATGTGTGTGTCCCGGGATGTCTGTAAGAACATCCTGAAATGTTTGCAACATCGAAGAAACTTGTCGATGTTCCTCAGCGGAAAGATTTGGAGAAACGGTCACGTTTTTTCCAAGATTCCGTAGAATAAAGTGGGACCATAGAAAGAGGAAGATTGACATCAGAAAAAGTAGTTTCCTCATCCTGTATAACTGACAGAGATGAGTACTGACCATGAGTTGCTTGTGAATTGTCCGTAGCCTGGAAAATAGGCTGCAAATAGTCAGGTCTTTCATAAAACTCCGTGAGCATATTTATGTGGAAAGTTTTATGCTTTCCATCAATATCGACAACATAGTCAACATCAGAAATTTTGGAGACTATTGCATATGGACCTTTCCATGCAATTAGAAGTCTGTTCTCCCTTGAAGGAAGTAGAACGAGAGCTTTGTCACCTGGACAAAGTTGTCGTAGACATCTATTCTTATTTGCAAACTGCCTTGCCTTTTCTTTAGCAAATTCTGAAGACGAAGTTGCTAGTTTGCATGCCTCGATGATCTTTTGCCTAAGAGCAATGACGTACTCATAAGAAGATTGAGTCTCATCGCTAATATTATCGGCAGTGATTAGATCGTGAAGTAAAGACATAGGGCCGCGCGGTTGCGCGCCAAAGACAAGTTCAAAAGGGGAAAACCCCGTATGTTCATTGGGGACCTCTCTATACGCAAAGAGAGCCGCGGGTAAGACCCTGTCCCAATCCTGAGGATGATCCTCAGTTATTTTACCAAGTAAAGTTTTCAGAGTCCTATTTAAACGTTCGACCAACCCATTAGACATTGGGTGATAGATACTGCTGAGAGACCTTTTAATGTGTAGCATAGACATTACCTGTGACATAGTGTCTGATATAAGTTGAGTGCCATGGTCTGACAATATTTCTCCGGGAAAACCCAAGCGAGAAAATATCAGCCAAAGAGCGTCTGCGATATCAGCAGTTGAGATGCTCTTGAGAGGTATTGCCTCTGGCCAACGTGTGCACATATCGACACATGTAAGGATAAATTGATGTCCTCTAGCCGACTTAATTCTAAAAGGACCGATAATATCTATTGCCATTTTTTGAAAAGGGCGAATAGGAATGTCAGCAGCCTGGATAGGCGCAGCATGTCGTGGTCCTTTAGATTTGACCTCCTGACATACTTTGCAAGAGCGACAGTACATTCGTATGTCCTTGCTCACAAATGGCCAAAAGAAAGCCGCAAGAACCCTCGACTTTGTACGGGAAAAACCCATATGTCCAGCACATTGCGAGTCATGAGCATGTTGCAATATTTGCAATCTCATGCTCTTAGGCACAAGAATTTGTGAATGAGTGGACGTAGTCGAGTCTTGTACCATACGTACAAGTACGCCGTTCTTCATAGAAATCCAAGATTTCCTATTAGTGTTCTGATTAGGATCACCTTTTTTTGCTAGAATGAAGAATTTTTGTAAAGAAGGATCTTCTTCTTGCAATTTGATAAATGAGTCACGTGTAATAGTCAAGTGACTATCTTGGTCATTTACTTCATCATTATTAGTTAATGAAGTTTGAGGTGGATCCAGAGCATGTGCTCTTGTGACCACCGCATTGGTAGCTTCAATGTTTTGCTCTTCCCAAACAGCAATCTGCTGTGGGGTACATTCCCTAACTCCGTGAATACGACCAATAATAAGGTCCGCAATAGGGTTTGGAAGTAGACACGCGTGGACCTCTCCCGTGAAGAAAGGAGTAGCAATGTGTATTATAGCAGTAGGATACTTTTCTAACGTGCCACCAAATGTGACACATTTGATGACTTTTCCTGTAGCACAGGATGGATCTACAAGAGATTGCCTAACGCCGACAGTAGTACATCCAGAATCAAACAACACTGAGACTGGATTACTATTTACTAGCCCCTTATGTAATATAAGAGAACCTCTCCCATCATGAGCAACATTAGCAGGAAGAGCGGGCAAAGGATGACCACAGCTTAGAGTACTAATGGTTTTCGGATCAAATAAAGTACTGCATTGGATACATTTATTTGCCCTACCAAAATCAAAAGATGAGCATCCGATAGCATTATGGTCTTTATCATTATTAACCTGTTTATCTGCTCCCTGAGATTCTTGTTGAACAGAGTTTGTCTGTTGATATCTTTTTCTCTTATGTTGCGATCTACCGCGACCATTATTGCCTCTGCAATTATCATTAAAGTCCCTACTGTAATTTTTATCCTGGTTTGAGTTCCAGTTTCCATAACTGTCATTACTATCTCTATGCTGTTGAGAACCTCTATTATCTTGGTATTGAGGTCTCTGCATAAAATATTTCCCTCTATACCGATTACCTTTGTGAAAATTTCTAAAGTTAACCGGAGTAGAATAACGTGTAGTATTAGGTTGTCTCCAGTTCTGGGAAGAAGAATCACCCTGGAATTGATCACTATGGTTCTGGGCATAATTACGATTACTCTTTTTATTGAAATTTTTCTGGCTACCCTGAAATTTACGCATAAAATTTGGGCCATAAGGTGCTGCCGAAGCAACTGGCAGACCTTCTTTCACCTTAGAGTTGCTAATGGTTATGTGCGGATGCGCAGTAACATACTGGCTACAGTATTCTTCCATTTCTTTTATGTTTTTAGGCTTACGCTCATGAAGAAAAGATAGAAAAGCTTCATTAACAGAAGACATAACCTTATCTCTAAGTAGTAAATCCATAAGAGCTTCAAATGTATTTTCTGTCTTAGACAACTCAACCCATCGTAAAAAAGTAAGACGGATGCCTGAGATGAATTCAGAGAATTCAACTCCAGTTTCTGGTAACATGGTTTTAAATTTAAGACGATATCCGTCCTCGTTAAGTTGGTACTTCTTTAACAATGCCGCCCTGACAACCTCATAGTTGTTTTTGTCAGGCACATCTACCATACTCAACAAAGTCAAAGCATCACCTCTAAGTATCTTGGACAGATGATACACATATAATGTTTTATCTATATTATGCACATTACATGCACTTTCAAATCTATCTAGATAAAATGTTATATCATCGATTGAGGGATTAAATGCTGGTAGATTAAGCTTGAAATCCTTAGCATTAGTCTTATTTGACACCTTATTTGCATCATTAGCATTACCAGTGTTCAATAACTTTAACTTCTCTAACTCTAAAGCTAAGACTTTTTCATCATGTTCCATTTTTGCTTTTCTCTCATCAGCCTCTCTTTGTAACCTTCTTTCTTCAGCCTCAGCCTGTAACTTTCTTTCTTCAGCCTGGGCCTGTAACTTTTTTTCTTCAGCCTCTATTTCAAGTCTCTTATTTTCAGCTTCTTTTTCAAGTCTCTTATTTTCAGCTTCTTTTTCAAGTCTCTTATTTTCAGCTTCTTTTTCAAGTCTCTTATTTTCAGCTTCAGCCTGAAGTCTCTTCTCCTGAGATTCTGCTTCTCTTTTTTGTTTTTCCATTTCCATTTGAAATCTTTTTTCCTCCACCTGCATCTGCAGTTTCTTTTGTTCTATTTCAGCCTCTATTCTCTTTTGTTCAGTTTGTTCTTTCATTTTCTTTTCTTCCGACTTCAATGCCTTGGCATATTGAACAGTCGCAAATTCTTCTAATTTATCACCTGTCTTCCCAAGGGCTTTACCCTGCTCAATAAAGTACTCAAATGTAGACATGATGTCTAAAATGTGAGTACAGAACCTGAAATAATTAATTATCTTATTTCAATGTTAAATAGCAACAAGACTTAATAAAGTGCTTGTATAATCTCTATGTTGAACCCAATCTCTGTGGGAAACAGGAGTTGACACCAACTTGTATTATCAAATGTATAATAATATCACAAGTCACCTCTTAATTAACAGTGCACTACCCAAATCAGTGCATAACCATCAGTTATTTATCATAACTGCACTACAATAGTGCATAAGCAAAAAACACCAGTTAGTTATGATAAGTGCACTATAGACCAATAGTGCATGAGCATATATTAACAATAGTGAAAGCTAACTATGCAAGAACTATGTAAACAATAACAAGACAATGTAAACAATAACAAAGGTCACCAACAATGTAAACAATAACAAAGATCAAAGTCAATGTAAACAACAACAAAGATCAGAGTCAATGTAAACAACAACAAAGATCAGAGTCAATGTAAACAACAACAAAGATCAGAGTCAATGTAAACAATAACAAAGATCAGAGTCAATGTAAACAATCAACAAAGATCAAAGTCAATGTAAACAACAACAAAGATCAAACAATACGAAAACATTCGCATAAGTCAAATACACAAACAGCAAAACTAAAAAGAAATATGTGAAGATATGACTAACAAATGACGCTACAGTGTATACACAAAAATATACGTAAAGAACTGAATAATAGCAAAGGGGAGACCTACAAATACAAACAATCGAAATCGAAACTAAAAAACACAAAGAAAGAGAGAAAAGAAAAAAGAAAAAAAAATATATACAAGAAACAAAAATAAAGCACAACTCGTCACAACTAAACAGATATAGCAACGATTGTCGCTAGCAAATTTCACTGTAGGAAATTCGCACAGTCCCTAACGAAAACGCTAACAGTAGAACCTCTGTGACGTGGTATCTTCTACTGAAAGACACCGCCCAACCGAGAAAACCCGCTGAAATATAAACATATAAATATACAAATAACAAATAACATATAACATATAAACATGTATCATGAAAACAATAGGAGAAAGTGTGAAAGTACTGAAGGCTCAGTTAGAACATAAGGGCACAGTTCACAAACAAAACAGGCCACTTAACTTCTATAAATCCAGCGTCAGCACGGTGCAGAACAGGATGTAATCAGCATTCTGAGGATAATGATCCAACGTTGATTAACTTCTGCTCCCATAAACAGCCATGACGAAGGAAATGAGCTTCTAATACTGCAACAGTTGTTACGGCACTTGACCTTCTGAATCTTCTAAATTGATTTAACCGGCACTTGACCTTCTGAACCCGCAACAGTACCCCTGAGACCGGAACAGTTGTTACGGCACTTGTCCTTCTTTTCACCAGATCAGGAAATCCATTCGCTCGGTACTTGTCCTTCTAATCTTACATAAACTTCAATATTGCCGAGCAGCGCCGGGTAGTTTCAAAATCAGCAACTGTCAGAAAATCCGGATACTTTCAATAAAATTTCTTGTAAGGTGGTAGTTGATGCTGTAGTTGTATCTAGTATGATGATGATGTCTGGGTTTGCTGACCCCCTTGATAGCTGGAATCAGAGTGAACCAACCTATGGCCACCAAAAATGATATGGTGCGCCAAAATATCAGATGATAGAACCAGCTCTGGCCACCAAAAATGATATGGCACATTGAAAACAATTTCTGTAGTCAGCAATGACAGCTGTTGTATATATGCGTCATAAGACATCACAGTTCAATAGATTCAGAAATTCATAAATCATAGAGTTCTAGTTCGTGAAGCTGTATAAATAATAATAATTTCTGCAACAGTGTCAACTGCAGGTTATCACTGTTCATAGACAATAATAATAATATTCCCTTCCTGATGCTAGCAGATCAGATGTATACAATCAGTCCGTTTACTGTCTGCACGTGAATAGCATACATGGGCTACAGGTCAGCTCGACCTTTATAATGTTCCTAAGTCTAACCATCTGACTTGGACGTGATCTCTGATATAACGAATCCTGGAACACAGACAATAGTCTTGTTGGTCTAGAGCGACCCATATATATTTAACTAGTTCAGGTATAGAGATACCGGTGACTTAATCCTAGTCAAAGTACCTCTCCATTTTGAATCACACAGGCGAGCAAATAGGCGACAAAATGACGAACCTCTAGATGTTAGCATAAAGTTCGATACAAGAGGAATTACCTTATTTCGGAAAATCAACCATGAATATATGCCTCCAGGCAGGCTGCATAATACTGGGAAATAGTCTAGTTAGCTAACTAACTCACAAAGACAATGTATTTCCCTCAGAAAATCACAAGACGCAGTTGCGTCTGCTCGCTTCTTAAACCATTTCTAAACTGCCCCAGCTGGGCGGAACACACAGAACGAACTCCCAGCTTTTGACATGCGCAGAACGACAATCTCTGAGTTGCCGTTCACAATAAGACGATTCTAAGAACATTCGAGATAAAAGTCTTATAGAATCGCGCCTTTTATGGTCATGAACAGAAGCGTTAAGAAAGGTTTCAAACATCTACAACAGCAGACTGATACTACCAAATAAGGAGATATGGACACGCTTCGTTCAAGACATTATAGACCGAACGTGTCTCTATACAAGAGAAGGTAAGCTCATAAAAAATAGCAGTATCGATATATCGGATTCTGTCCCTTTGACTGTGAAATATATTTAATATACACTTCAGTCAAAAATGATCATACATATGAAAAATGTTTATACAAACGAAAAATAATAATGATCCGTGCGTAACAGTCATACAGGAACGATTCACACTGTGTACCAACTGGACGAGCAACATGTATTAAGGATTCAAGTCATTGAACTTAACGACCTTAAGCCACCAAGAACCAGAGCCGTAGTTAATTCGTTGAAAGCGTATGTCGATAAATTTTATTCTTCATAATACCTGATTTGTATATCTAAAATGTATATATAAATTTGTGATCATTTTAGAGATGTATTTGCAGCTGAATTTTCATTTCATTATAACATTAACTCTTGTTCTCTAATATATGCACGATTCGCAATTTCTTCTAATTCAGTTGCATAACTACTGACTGTCTTTGTACAACGTGTGATGAACAGCAAGACATATTTCATCCATTATGATCTACATAGATCTTTCCTTGGTCACCAAACTAATATTGTACCTCTGCTCCAACCGGAGCCAGAAAGAATATGTGTAGTAAAGTGTGCAAAAACACGCTTAGTTAATGGGCTGATAGAAAGAACAGAGAAAGAATAAATTGTGATTGTTTCGACAAGAGCCTTGAACTGTATGATAAAACAAAACGAACACTGTGTTACTAGGATTAACACGATGTAGGAATCTTTTCTAAGCATTCTTAGAATAGTAGCGGTCACACATGCGCATTCGTTTATGTTATCAGAGAGAGGCAGGCATGACTAAATCCACAATGGCGAAAGCATAGTGTCGCAAGTTAGGTAGATAATTTCTTTTCAAATGGGACTTTGTATCAGTGAATTGTGATAAAAGTTATAGATTTTTACAGAAACGATATGGATATGCAGAAATGGAGATCCAAAAGGAAAGTTAGAAGAAGTATGTATATATTAATGTAGTTGCAGTTTTATTTGACGTTCACATCACATGTCTAGCCTAGTTATAGACTTTACAAATTCGTAGTAAATACATGCCATACCCGATTGTAAGTTTAAGTATATGAAACGGAAGCTTCTAGTAGGGGAAGATAAAGGAAATATAAGACAACGTGATGGGTAAACTTGGTTGAGTGTTTATTGGAACGATTGCTGGGACAGTTGCACATAATACCCTGAATGAGAGAAATCTTCAGTGCTTGAAAGGGACCAAATATGGTGCTCTCCGAGACGCCCGCCCGCACAGTATATACGGCGAGATCGCTCAGTTCAAAATGCACACAACTAAAAACCCAGCCATAAGACAAGTATAGTGCTGTCTATACTACGCCAGTTACCACTGCATGCAGCGCAGATATTCTTCACAAATTCAGTCTTTATAAGAGCGTGGAATCGATCTTAGAGGGTGTGTAGGTTTACTATATATATTTATGTGAATAAGATCAATTTTATTTCAGATTTCAGTGTGTTGTGAAAGTATCGGACCTATTGTTTGTGTGGATATGATTGCTGAAGATTGGAAAACCTCAAATATAGCCTCCACAGTCCTTGTCAGGGCTAAATATAACCATCCTGGTTTTGTGTGGGTCTATAACCAATTACGTTAAATGGGCAAACGTTAGAAGAAGTTAACACCTTTAAATATCTCGGGTCCACTATATGTAGTGATTGTCATGAAATATTCTAATCCACATATATAAATTATTAGGTAAATATAAAGCCTAACAAATAAAATTAATAAAGAGAAGAGCAATGGTAAAATGACAGTGCTGTCACAAGGAAAGTACTCGAAATCCCCTTGTTTTCTGCTTCGTCTGCAAATTGTAACGCTTTCATGTTGATAGTAAAAGCTTACCGTATTATACCCGCTTTCTTCAATGAAACGTGTGCTGTATTTCTTGGAAAAACATTAAGAGGCAGACTGCGTAATGACCTAAATTTTAAATTCCATTCATGTCTTTTTCTACATTACGTTACCAAAACGAACGAACAGATGAAAAAAAGGATAGCGAGAAGGGAGAGGCAGAAAGCCGAACACTAAACACGCTTCGCGCGATACGCAAATGCTGCCATCACGCGTGTAAGTCTACAGGCACTAATTTTTTTTCAGACGGACAGTGATAAAATACACTACCCTTTCCCAGAGTTAGGTTTATAAATCATAACAGACTCTTATTAGAAAAGATAACATTAGATGGGTTTACGGTTGAAAACATAACAGTACCCAGACAGCACATCTTCGGAACAGGAGGTAGAAGAAATTGCATATTTTGAACGCAGCCACGTAGCTCCTTTAAATTAGTATTTTTGGGTTCCTTAGGGCTTGCTGACAAATAATATGTAAAACGTTACGCAAATAGTCCAGGAATTAATAAATTATACCCAAAATAAAATATTGGGGGTGCCTGACAGCATAAAATCATTTCTGCTCATAAGATTTTTTTTTAACGTGTTTGAAAAAATTTACGTTACAGAAATAGCCTACCATGTAAACTCCAAATTGATTGGAGCGCAACAAATGAAAGCCTAACCACGATTGGTCGGGCTATAAATACTATCTTGGTTGTTAGGGAAAACGGGGAAAGGTAACATTTTTTCAAACACTTGTCGAAACGTGGCTCATTGGCCAGTCTCGCTGATATACACACTTGGGAGCGTTAGTTCGAGACCACTTGTTTAAAATAGCTTGATAAAGCATCAGTGCGTTGAAGCCAGCATATATTTGGCTAAATTAAAAGCCTGGAAGATAAGCAGAAGGAAATTTGTGCCAGTTTGTGCCAGAATTCATTGCTAATCAACGTATCTGTGTTATTCGTATGAATTGTGGTAAGCTTGAACCATTTAATATCTTTTAATGAAAATTGAATGTGAATTGTTGATTTATGCCTGTATATATATGTGTAGTTCAGTGGCAAACGTGAGGTAAAGCCTAAAATGCTCCAGCCTGAACAGAGGGTGTCGGAGAGAAGTAAAACGGCATGGAATGGCCAAACAGTACACTGACACCTGGATGATTGACTAGAAAGAAATAATGCTGGAAGTGCAGAGGCGTAGTAACCATTAGGAAGGGTAATACTGGAATAAAGTATTTCAGATGAAGCTGACTGTTGGCCTAACGCTCTGAACGCAATGTTTGTGTTGTATTGTGATCAGTGTGAAAAGAAAATATAAAAAATAACTTTATAAAAATACCATTCAGAGGGGAATTTACTTGTCTTAAAATCAGGAACTGTGAACATCTCCAATAATAGTCCCTAAAGACAAACTATTGAAGTCATGATGACCAATACCAACAGAGCTTGAACAAAACAAAACCAGTATTACCTCATTTTACTACTACACAACTGACACACATAGAACATTTGTACTAATATATGTCACTACAATATTCATATTAAATACATTCTGTACATAACTTGTAATTTAAATTGATTGTGATTCCTGGTTCCCTTGTAGTTGAATCAGGACACATATTCATTCATGCCAGTAATGAATACATATTGTTATTTGAAAGTTCATCAGTGACTCTTTTAAGATATCTTTGTAGAGTGTTATATGTATGTGAGTGTCACAGTGTTGTCAAGAGTAGTGGATTAAATTAAATTGTTTATCTGTCTGTTGTTGTGACTTACACTTCCCCATACTCATACCCTAGACACATAACGTAGCATCACACTATTCCAGAATAATTCTGACTGAGATATATAGATATGTGGTAGCAAGTAAGGTTATCTATAATACACTACTCTTAATAGATATAGATACCTTCACAGCTGATCTCAGTCAGTACACTAAGTTCCCTATAAGTATTTATAACATCCCACTTCACCACATATATTGGGGTCTCGCTCTTGGGATTTTGAATCTTTCACTATTAAAAATATTGGGGGGTAATTCACTTCAGGGAATATAAGAATTAAAAGGTATCCTTGGGTGGAAGTAAATAAGGTTGAGCTCACGGTGCCTGTGTTGTCCATTAGAGATTGAATTGTTGGTTAGACATTGTATAAATTTACATAATAGACAATGGCGGACCTGGCCAAATTTCGATCTGCTGCGGTTCAGACTGCAAAAGAGTTAGGATTAGATGGGCAAGTTATGGTTGCCTATGTCACAACGGAATGTGACAAATTTATTGAACGCGAAGAAAGAAGATTAGAAAAAGAAGCCGAAAGAAGGTTAGAGGCTGAAAGGGAAATTAAGAAGTTACAATTTGAAGCTGAGGCTGAGACTAAGAGGTTGCAAGCTGAGGCTGAGACTAAGAGGTTGCAGATTGAGGCTGACAAAGAGGCTAAAGCATTGGAAGCCGAGGAAAGAAGACAAGCTGCAGAAAGGGAAGAGAAGAAATTAGCTGCAGAAAGGGAAGAGAAGAAATTAGCTGCAGAAAGGGAAGAGAGGAAATTAGCTGCAGAAAGGGAAGCAGAAGATAAAAGATTACAAAGGGAACATGAATTACGATTAAGGGAGTTGGAGTTTCAAGGCCATGCTCCTGAAAATGGTGCCAGTCCCTTTGCCTCTGATGCTACGGTTACTCAAGGAGCCTCAATCTCAGCTATGAACTTTCATTTAGATCATTTTGTTGAGAAAGACGATGATATTGAGAGCTATATAAATAGGTATGAACTATTAGCTACCACGTATGGGTTAGAGAGAGAAAGGTGGAGCTTAAAGTTATCTCAGGGACTTCGTGGGGCAGCTTATGAAGTTTTTGCAAAAATGAGCAGAGGTGATCAGGAAAATTATGACATGCTAAAGCAGGCTCTTTTGTTAAGGTATGAAAAGAATGCAGAATTTTATAGGAAAAAATTTAGGAATGCTAAACTTCTGTCAGGTGAAACCTATCACCAGTTCTCTGCACGAATCGAGACATACTTGGAGAAATGGACTTCTCTGGGGAAAACCCAAGATCTTAAGGAAATGGTCCTTATAGAGCAACTAAGAGAGTCCATGGCTCCAGACCTGAGAAAGTTTCTCATGGAACAAGGTGCAGAGAGGCTGGGTGAGTTGCTAAATGTTGCTGAAAGGTATCAAGCAGCTCAAGCAGAGGTAACAGGTAATAAAAAGAAACAGGTGGATAACTTTAGGGCACCACAGAACTTTAATAAATTTGATCCTAGGGATCAAAATAAAGGTAAGCACCAATTTGATAGGCCACGGTATGACAATAAAAATAAATTCCCACAATTCGATGAAAGGAAATATGATGAAAGAAAATCTTTCAACCAAGGAAAAAGGTGGTGTAAGAATTGTCAGATGGACAATCATGACACTGACCGTTGCAGAAGGAAACCTGTGTATATGGCAACCCTTCAGGTCAGGTCGACCTCAAGACAGGAGGAGGATATTATGTTAGATACCACTCCAGAAGAGATGAGGAAGGCACAGGCTGGGGATAAAACACTCAAGCCTTGTTTCAGAAAATTGTCAACTTGTCATACAACTCCAGGCAAGGGAGATTTTTACATGAAAAACAAGTTGATGTATAGGAAGACTGGAACTAGATCCAATGGTCACGGACAGCTGGTTCTTCCAAAAAGATATAGGACAGAATTAATAAGGAGCCTACATGTGAAACCAGATGGGGACCATGAGAAAATAGGTACCATCATTCAAAAGGTGGCTCACAATTATTATTGGCCCAAAGCAAGATGGGACATTGAGAATTTTGTAGAAAGGTGTAGCATAGCACATGAGGGAACACCCACAAGTGGGAACATGGATCAGGACCTGGACACGCCACGGAGCAAAATTAGGCCTGACAATAAAAGGAAAAATAAATTTGATAAAGTGGACCAAATGAAATGGGAAGCCCCTTTTCACGGACAAGCTTCACTTAACTGTTTTACAATGGCCACTATGCGGAGAGTGCAAAAGATGTCTTACCCCAGGATAAGCCGACAATCCCTCAATCGGACTTAAACAAACTGGAGGAAGAAGATGTAGAGAGGAAATCTCTCATCAAGAATTTTAAGAGGGGAGACAGCCCCAAAAGAAAAATTGGTAGCGGTCGTTTTGTGAATGATAATTCTGGGAGGAAAAATCATCACTATAAAGCTTCAAGTGGAAGAGACCATACCGGTGCATGGACAAATAAGTCCACACAATTAAAGGTCCATATGTAGCTTTGTTAAGAACGTGGACTGATGAAAAGGCAGAGGAAAACATTACATCTTCATACCAATATGTGAATGAGCTGACCACTCGGTTGAAAACTGGCTGGAAACTTGCCAATGAAAATTTGAAACAAGCCAGGAAGAAACATGCTGCCTATTATAACAGGAAGGCGAAAGACAGAAATTTGGCTGTGGGAGAGAAGGTACTGCTTCTTTTGCCCGGGAGTCAGAATAAGTTACAAATTGGATGGCAGGGTCCATATACAGTTCTAGAGAAGGTGTCTAGAACAAATTATAAGATAGATAAGAAGGGGAAAGAAAAAATCTATCATGTGAATCTCCTGAAGAAATATTTGGAAAGAGAACATCAGGAAGAGACACACTTGTTGACCTTGTCCATCGCCATGGAGATGAAAAAGGAACCACTTTCATCATTTGAATATCCATTACACCACTGTGAGACAGCAGCACAGGTGAAAATCAGTACACATTTAACGAAAACTCAGAAAGAGAGAGTGCAACAGGTTCTAAATAATCATGCAGAGGTGTTAACAGACCGACCAGGGCATACAAACCTATTGGAATATGATATGAAACTCATAGACTCCACACCTGTCTGTATGAAACCATATTCGATTCCGTTTGCTAAGGAAAAAGCTTTGAAGGAAGAGATAGACTATCTGTTGAAGGAAGGAATTATTTCGCACAGTGAGTCTTCGTATAGTTCCGGTGTTGTACTCTTAAGGAAGCCCTCTGGAGAACATAGACTTTGTATAGATTACAGGAGACTGAATGCTATTACAGAAGGACAGGTGGATCCATTGCCGGATACAAATCAGCTGTTTGCCAGACTAAATAAAGCTAAATATTTCTCAAAAGTGGATCTGAGTAAAGGATACTATCAGATTCCAGTAAAGCCTGAGGTTAGACCATACCTAGCTTTTAGTACCTCAGAAGGACACTATGAGTTTAATAGATTGCCATTTGGATTGAAGAATGCGCCTAGTGTCTTCTCTAGAATGATGAGAAAATTATTGGATCCTCTGAATAATCCCTGTATAACAAATTTTATGGATGATATCCTTATAGCAACAGAAACATTTGAGGAACACATTGACTCTCTGAACATGCTGTTTGATCGACTTAGGGAGGCAAAATTTAACAGCCCGACCAACCAAATGTTGCGTTGGATGTAAAGAATTGGAATTTTTGGGACACACAGTTTATCAGGGAAACATGACCCCTGACCCAAAGAACTTAGAGAAACTACAGAAAGCCCCGAGACCACAAACCAAGAAGGACGTGAGATCCTTTGTCTCATTATGTGGTTTCTACCAGAAGTATATCAAAAACTTTAATTCCATATGTGCACCTTTAACGGAATTGACACGTAAAGGACATCCAGATCGCATTACATGGACACCACAAGGTGAAATGACTTACCAAGAATTGAAGGAAAAGCTCACAAGTAAACCCATTTTGAAATTACCTGACTTAAGTCAAGAATTCATAGTAAGGACGGATGCAAGTAATATTGGGTTAGGTGCAACTTTACTACAGAAATCAGATGCATTGGATGGGGAATTAAGCCCAGTGGCATATGCTAGCAGAAAGTTGAATAAAGCTGAAATCAACTACTCAACTAGCGAAAAAGAATGTCTTGCAGTAATATGGGCAATAAAGAAATTCAATATTTATCTATATGGGAAGGCATTTAAGTTGCAAACTGACCACAAACCTTTATCGTTTTTAGCACAGGCTAAGCATGAGAACTCTAGGTTACTCCGATGGTCTTTGCTTCTGGCTCCATATAATTTTAGCATTGAATATATATCTGGAAAAACCAATCTGGGAGCGGATTTTTTAAGCCGCCATCCGTGTGAGGAGAATCACCGTAAACCCCAGAAATAATAATAAATTTCTCTATGTGTATATAGAATAAAGGACTGACATATAATGTCTGTTTTAAGAGGGGAGGTGTCATGAAATATTCTAATCCACATATATAAATTATTAGGTAAATATAAAGCCTAACAAATAAAATTAATAAAGAGAAGAGCAATGGTAAAATGACAGTGCTGTCACAAGGAAAGTACTCGAAATCCCCTTGTTTTCTGCTTCGTCTGCAAATTGTAACGCTTTCATGTTGATAGTAAAAGCTTACCGTATTATACCCGCTTTCTTCAATGAAACGTGTGCTGTATTTCTTGGAAAAACATTAAGAGGCAGACTGCGTAATGACCTAAATTTTAAATTCCATTCATGTCTTTTTCTACATTACGTTACCAAAACGAACGAACAGATGAAAAAAAGGATAGCGAGAAGGGAGAGGCAGAAAGCCGAACACTAAACACGCTTCGCGCGATACGCAAATGCTGCCATCACGCGTGTAAGTCTACAGGCACTAATTTTTTTTCAGACGGACAGTGATAAAATACACTACCCTTTCCCAGAGTTAGGTTTATAAATCATAACAGACTCTTATTAGAAAAGATAACATTAGATGGGTTTACGGTTGAAAACATAACAGTACCCAGACAGCACATCTTCGGAACAGGAGGTAGAAGAAATTGCATATTTTGAACGCAGCCACGTAGCTCCTTTAAATTAGTATTTTTGGGTTCCTTAGGGCTTGCTGACAAATAATATGTAAAACGTTACGCAAATAGTCCAGGAATTAATAAATTATACCCAAAATAAAATATTGGGGGTGCCTGACAGCATAAAATCATTTCTGCTCATAAGATTTTTTTTTAACGTGTTTGAAAAAAATTTACGTTACAGAAATAGCCTACCATGTAAACTCCAAATTGATTGGAGCGCAACAAATGAAAGCCTAACCACGATTGGTCGGGCTATAAATACTATCTTGGTTGTTAGGGGAAACGGGGAAAGGTAACATTTTTTTCAAACACTTGTCGAAACGTGGCTCATTGGCCAGTCTCGCTGATATACACACTTGGGAGCGTTAGTTCGAGACCACTTGTTTAAAATAGCTTGATAAAGCATCAGTGCGTTGAAGCCAGCATATATTTGGCTAAATTAAAAGCCTGGAAGATAAGCAGAAGGAAATTTGTGCCAGTTTGTGCCAGAATTCATTGCTAATCAACGTATCTGTGTTATTCGTATGAATTGTGGTAAGCTTGAACCATTTAATATCTTTTAATGAAAATTGAATGTGAATTGTTGATTTATGCCTGTATATATATATGTGTAGTTCAGTGGCAAACGTGAGGTAAAGCCTAAAATGCTCCAGCCTGAACAGAGGGTGTCGGAGAGAAGTAAAACGGCATGGAATGGCCAAACAGTACACTGACACCTAGATGATTGACTAGAAGGAAATAATGCTGGAAGTGCAGAGGCGTAGTAACCATTAGGAAGGGTAATACTGGAATAAAGTATTTCAGATGAAGCTGACTGTTGGCCTAACGCTCTGAACGCAATGTTTGTGTTGTATTGTGATCAGTGTGAAAAGAAAATATAAATTAGTTATGAAGTAGAAGGTACATCCTTCTTGATTTCAGGGACAGTGGTCTTGATGGTACTGAGCAGCATCTGGTCAGAGATTTGCTGAATCCAGAGTCGGACAGTATACTCCTTGGTCTTTTTAGCTATCAGTGAGGTGTCTCCTGAGCCCAGAGGAGAATTCGAGCAGAGGAGTCCTTTCCTGCCGCCATCACTCAAGATAAGCAGAGTTGGCCAGCTGAGCTCAACATTATGTCCCCTCATCTTGAAATAACTTTATAAAAATACCATTCAGAGGGGAATTTACTTGTCTTAAAATCAGGAACTGTGAACATCTCCAATAATAGTCCCTAAAGACAAACTATTGAAGTCATGATGACCAATACCAACAGAGCTTGAACAAAACAAAACCAGTATTACCTCATTTTACTACTACACAACTGACACACATAGAACATTTGTACTAATATATGTCACTACAATATTCATATTAAATACATTCTGTACATAACTTGTAATTTAAATTGATTGTGATTCCTGGTTCCCTTGTAGTTGAATCAGGACACATATTCATTCATGCCAGTAATGAATACATATTGTTATTTGAAAGTTCATCAGTGACTCTTTTAAGATATCTTTGTAGAGTGTTATATGTATGTGAGTGTCACAGTGTTGTCAAGAGTAGTGGATTAAATTAAATTGTTTATCTGTCTGTTGTTGTGACTTACACTTCCCCATACTCATACCCTAGACACATAACGTAGCATCACACTATTCCAGAATAATTCTGACTGAGATATATAGATATGTGGTAGCAAGTAAGGTTATCTATAATACACTACTCTTAATAGATATAGATACCTTCACAGCTGATCTCAGTCAGTACACTAAGTTCCCTATAAGTATTTATAACATCCCACTTCACCACAGTGATGGAAGATCAAGTAAAGAAATCAAGACAAGACTTGAGATGGCCTCAGCTGCCATGACAAAGTTGAATGTGATCTGGAAAAGTAACATCAGTTTTCCTGTGAAGATCAAATTATACAAATCACTTGTATTATCTATTCTCTTGTATGGGTGTGAGAGCTGGACACTCACTGCAGATACGGAGCGAAGGATTCAGGCTTTCGAGCATAAATGTTATAGAAGAATTTTGCGCATTTGCTATAAAGAGCACAAAACAAATGTCTATGTTAGAGAGAAGATAAACACCTATGCAGGCCACCAAGAACCACTTTTGTCAATAGTGAAACATCGAAAGCTTGCATGGTTTGGGCATGTAACTCGTCATGACTCCCTTTCGAAAACGATCCTTCAGGGGACAGTCGAAGGTAAACGGAGAAGAGGAAGGCAAAGAAAATCCTGGGCTGATAACATCAAAGAATGGGCAGGACACGGTTTTTCCACACTTGTACGCATTGCTGAGGATAGAGAGCAGTGGAGGACCCTGTCTGCTGATGCTTCCACCATGGCACCCCTACGACCCATGACGGGTTACGGGCTGAGATGAGATGATGATAACCTACCAGCAAGACCAGTACTGACTTGGCATGTATGTGAAGAAGGCAAAGGTTGCATAGATTCTATATATACTTATTGCTTTGATAATTCATGTATTATTATATTTGAGACAATGTTTAGCATTAGAAACCAGTCTGCCTCACTATATCTAAATCATACAAGGCCATGTATCATTTATCATACATGCAGACACCTGATGACACCCTCATTTCATACACGCCATAGGATGTAATAGGTCTCTATGACATCGCCTAGCCACTTGATACTCCTTGTTCCAGGTTCTATATTCGAATTTCAAAAACTCTGAAGTCAAGTGGACCTTCGATCCTGCTACCTAAACATAACAGGAGCCCAGAGGTTGAAGTGTTCCATAGCTTTTTCCCCCTGATTGCTGGGATTGGACTGAAGTGTGACTTTCACAACATCAGTGTTATGTGTCAACCGATATCTGAACAAGTCCTAAATAAAAGATGAGTGACATAGTGACTATTATTCCTGTGGCTAATGTGAGACATTCAACGGTCAGATGATGAGAAATTAGGGAATATAATAAAAAAAGACAGACTAGTATAAATAACAACAGTGAGAGAACATTTTTTGGTGTAAATTTATTTAAAGATCCCATGGGGACTTTTTTCTAAGTTTAAACTTCTAAATATATTATCAACATGCTGTAACTACATAACCATAATCACCATCGTCCAACACTCACCCTTCATTACATAATTAGAAAGGTGTAAATAATAGGTTATGAAATTGTACTCAAAAGATTTGTTAAATTTTTAACTGTTTAAGTTGAGTTACTTTTTCTAATTTTATTATAATTTCACATGGGTTACTATAGCTAAGGTGGCAAAGTATATTGCTGAAGCCTTAAACTATTGTCTAGCTCAGAGTATTCGCAGCCGTAGCTCACTTGTGATACCAGTGCTCTTCTCTGACACTGGGACTTCATAGATTCTGGAGAGAATTCTATTTCTTCTCTAAACCTTATATTCATACAAGAAAACCTTACGCTACAATATAGATCTTTCAATCATTAACTTCCACTTCTATCATTGCTAAATTATGTGTTAATAATCTATCAGTTGTTCAATAATAAAATATTGATTGTACAATATGTGTGTTTCTTAGTCAACTATTGTTGATACTTATTTAAATGCACACATATCGATTTATTAGTTTGGGGAAAATACTTTCTTTATTTCCATGATTAACCAAGCATGAAGGATAGAAGCGGGACAGTAACGGAAGAGTAACTTTCGCTCGGCCTGAGTATTGATAAGCCCTCATTGGCCAGTGTAAACAAACATTAGCAGCCCGAGGCATATTAGTAATAATGAGGTTTACATTGTGAGTCGGGGAGCATAAGGAGAACACGTGTACTGCTCGAATTACACATAAGGAAGGGAAACCCGAGGCCTGTAAACAGCAAATTAATATGAAACAAATATAAAGGTATGTTATCAGGCACTCGCAGGAAATAAAGAAGTAGAACACTAGACAACAGAAAAACAACAGACTTGAGTGGCTTACCCAGAATTTGAACCCTGGACCTTCCGCGCAAGCATCACCAAAAATGATGTTTCAATGACAGATCATTAGTGCGAACCGCAATACACTAGTATTAAGGTCCTTGTCTTGTTGGACTGGCCTATACTGCATGATAGGGAAACAACAGAAGTGATTGCGTCATTAAAAGGTTAAACTGCCCATGGTGGACTTCCGGTGTCGTGTATTGCGGATCGCACTAATGACCTGTCATTGAAACATCATTTTTGGTGATGCGTAGATGGCAGGGAGGATAGTGTGATTCGCTTGCATGGCTAGGCGGGGTTGTCGCGCGGAAGGTCCAGGGTTCAAATCCTGGGTAAGCCACTCAAGTCTGTTGTTTTTCTGTTGTCTAGTGTTCTACGTCTTTATTTCCTGCGAGTGCTTGATAACATACCTTTATATTTGTTTCATATTAATGTACTGCTCGAACCTTGAGTTGCGTCACAGGCACCGCGTTACCGTCTTTTGTTAGGGACGTATAATTATTTGATGGTCAGAAAATAGTAACGGAAGGGAAGATGAATTTTACCTCAAGCAGGAAACTTACGAAGCCTCCAACGTGTTTACATTTCAGTCCCAATGGTGTAAGACTAGAAAGTCCGTAAGCAGTATCAACCAAATGTACTGAAGTAAGAGACTGTAATGGACAGAGATCCTGAGAGCTGAGGCAACCCATTGAGTCAAACACGCCTACATCAACCCTAGAATACCAACAAATCTCCCAAAAGTTGAGTAACAAACAACATCTATTGAGAAGCGTAACATAGAACTTTACAAACTTTGAAACCAAGTGATGAAACTTCCCAATTGTAACACTCACTAAACGTGCAATAATACAAGTGTAACTTTCATTCTGTATAGTGTGATTCTATTTGTTTTCTCCTTTTGAAAATTCTATTTTATATTTGAATAACTACACCAACCGTGCCTGCTTTACTTTGTAACTTGTCAGATGTGTGGTTGTTGTCTTCATTGTGGTAATATGTTTCAAATAAATTCTGTATTCTTTTACCTGGGGGCTCGAGCTGAAAATAGTTGTAAATGAAATAACAATAAAATCAATCAGGGAAGGATAGCAGTGTGACTAGAATACCAATCCTCTATCTCTTTTTAACTCAGTCAAGAGAGAGATACATATTACCTTTCTACGAATAATGCCATTTTCAGTTTCACAAGAGTGAACTACCCTGATAGTGAGAATAGTGTTCTCTGGTGTGTCTGCAGATATCAGGCATTCTTAACAGAATAGCCATTGATTCTCTCATGGAATCTGTCGCTTTCACTATTTCACTATCTCACTTAAACCCTGACATCACAGTGACTACTGTGTCGGGTTTTGTTAGCAGGTTGTCAGTTATTTCGGTCAGCAGTATTATTTCTTTATTTTCAGTTTGGAGGTATTCTTCTAAAGCCTGAAGTACTGATTTTGAATCAGTGAAGATTATGTTATATGAGGGCATGTTGATTTCTTGTTTGATTTGACTGTCTATTGTTATGTTTATTACTGTAATCTCTGCTTAGTAATTGGTACAGAATTCTCCACTTGGTTCATATATTTCTAGTTGCTGCCATTTTGGTCTTTCACATACGCTCCAAGTCCAGCATTTATGATGGCCTTAATTTCTGAGCGACTGTGTACGCATGTATCGCAGTGCTACTGCAGCTGTATATAGTCTCTAAAGTAGCTGTTTTAAGTATTGTTGGGTTCGTGTCTATTGTTAGTGTGCTATCCGCGAGTGTGGTTTTTATTATTGGAAGTTTTTACTCCTTTCAGGGATAAATGACTGAGTAATTTTCAATTATTTCTCGTGTCTGTGGGAGGTGCTAAAGTTGTTGCTACTTGTAGTGGTTAGTTTTATTTTAGTCTGCTAATGGACTTCCAGTTTTCAACCAGTAGAGTCTGTTTGGGGTGTCTTATCTCAATCTTTTATTGTTGCTCTGTTGCTTCCAGAACAGCAAGTTTACGCCGTAGGTCCATAGATTCTACGTTTGCATCAATTTCACAAGTAGCTGTTGGCGTGGTTCTTATCCCCCTACATATGATCCTTAGAGCTTGGTTTTGGACTTTGTCCAACGTTGCTTGAGAGGTCTTGCTCATTGCCGACTGCAGCAATAGGTTGTTATCTATAACTGATATGACATATCCCAGGTACAGCTGTCTGAGATTTCATTTTTCTGCTTCCCAGCTGTTGTTTGCAAGATGTTTAACTAGGTTCAGGAATCTACTGGCCTGTCTTTTATTTTGTGCATGAAGCGTCACGGCGCTATTTCGCAGTGCATGGTTTGTACGAAAAGTCAGCCGGGGAACACTGAGTATGGCAACACTGGCGATAAGGTGACTACCGGAAGCCGGAAAAAATCAGGCGCGAAGGTAGTCAGTGAGTTTCTAGCCAGCGTCCGAGTAAGACAAGGATATTTTCCATTTGCCAGCAATGGAGTTCATGTATTGGACTATTTATTCTGAGTACTTGCCTTATTTCGGTCTAGGTGGATTATGACGTGTGATTGTATAGTATCTATATTCCGTTCGGAAATTCGTGCCCACAGAAAGTGTCAATTTTCTCCAAAACTGTTTGTTGTATGGACATGAATTTTTGCATGCAGTCTTAGATTTTCCATGCAGTTATTAACATATTTTTTGCCCTTACAAAACTCATGTCATGTTCGAATTTTCTTCTTTACGTTATATAAAAAACTTTACCGTTGTCTGGGTTAATTTCTATTAATTTTTCAGGAAAGTTACAAGATCCGTTCAAAAATATTTGTTTTTTAATTAGTGTAGTGACTATATGTCCGCATGAGTGCGCACCTATTGTACACAGTCGCGAGTAACTAATTCAAACAAAAAAAAATATTTTTGAATGGATCTTGTAACTGTCCTGTAAAACTACTAAAAATTAACCCAGACAACAGTAAGAGTTTTTTATATAACGTAAAGAAGAAAATTCGAACATGACATGAATTTTGTAAGGGCAAAAAATATATTAATAACTGCATGGAAAATCTAAGACTGCATGCAAAAATTCATGTCCATACAAGAAACAGTTTTGGAGAAAATTGACGCTTTCTGTGTGCACGAATTTCCGAATCGACTATAGCGGGTATTTTTTCGCAGGCCGTAAGATTTATAAGTTGACAATGATTCGAGTATGTCTTTGTCACAGTTTTGCCGCTCAAAGGTGAGCGATAGTTATTGCAGTTTTATCAGTGTAGGTCATACTGTCGTGTATGATACAGAAGGTCAAGTTGTTAAGGCATTTCATTATTATATTGTATTTCATACGTTTGTTGGCCGTGTAAGGCCCGATTGTGTGTGCATAATTATTAAAGGGAAGTACCTGTAGAAGGTGTTGATTTTCTTATGTCAGCCATTGTGGTGTGGTCGTACCTTTAGAAATACGAGCCTTTTTTATTATTATAAATCCTTATTGCAGTGGTGCAACTATAGTAAATAGTTATCTGACATGAAGGCTTTAAGGAGTAGATTTCTGACAAGCCCCCACAGCAATAAAGTACTAAGTAAGCTGAACTGTCATCTCTGGACAGTAGTTGTCCATCGAGTTTTAGTTGGTGCACCTTCTTGCTGCTTCCCTTGAGGCTCCTAGCGAAAACTGTGTATACAGTTTTCTTGGTGTTTATCTTTAGTGTCCGGAACCTGGAATAAACAGCTAGGGCTCTGTTTAGTTCTGCTTGCACCAGGTTTTTTTTATACTGTCCAAATGAGCAGGTCATCGGCATACATTGTTTTCATACATGTAAGAAAGGAGGGAAGTCATTTATGAAGATAAGGAAGAGGGTGCAACTTTGTGCTGACCGTTGCGGCAATCCCTCCTCTAGCGTTTTCTAGAATGATTTAGATTTTCTGCATGTCTATGTCACCATTACTGGAGATGTTATGTACATCTGCTTAATTCCATTTCTTACTAGTGCAACGAGTCCTTGACATTTCTTGCATGTGCAGCTCTACTGGGTGTATGCAGGCATGTTAAAGGTTTTTCTGGGTGGATTGATTTCCTGGAGTACTGCAATATGGATCTTGTTATCATTTACCGAGGCGACGTCCCAGCTCGTATGATGAATATATTTTTTTTATTTGGCATTATCTTTAAAACAGACCTAGGTCTTTCCCGTGGCTTTTCTGCCATTCCACAACATATTGAGTTGGGAGTCCTGAGCTCCAGTCTCTTTCCCAAGGAATTTATCCTGTCTTGGCATGCATCCATAAGGCTCCCACATCTGGCTTTTAAGTTAGCAGTTGGGGGAAAGGAAGAGGTGGCATACTGTGCAGTCTCCATCATCCAGGGCGTCTCTCCAAATATACAAGGCTTACATGTTGCTGTGCTCTGGTTCTGGACTCTCCCAAGCAATCCTCGCGTGCTGCACAGAACCATTTCCCAGCACCCGTCACCTGCTATCGTTCCATTGTAGAATCCTCTGCCATGCAGCCAGCCAGTCAAGAGCCAGAATTAAGTTTGCTGCTCATGTGATTCGCCCAAGCTTAGGGTACAATGCTGGGTTCTCAACATGCTGTATGTGACAAGTAGTGTGTAGGTGGGTGGATGTATAAGATCAAGCAACAGACATACACGCTCGTCTAGCTCACTGTCTAAGGACTAATACACCAACTCCAAGAACAATATAAATCTCCGTGAATGTAATAAATCACACATAAGTCAGAATGGGCGCAGGGCCATTACAATCACTGGAGACATAACAAATCACGAGTATTTTACAATCACTCTGATTCTCGGAATATCTACAACAACAAAATAAGATACTTCATAAATCTACTGCACAACTCTGGTGCTCCACTCCCGTACTACTATAGATATCCACCCTTCTCTTCTCTACGCCCTTCGCTGTCTACTATCTACTCTCTACTGACTCAACTCTCTACTGACCCAACACACACCTCTCTCTGACTGACTCCTTTCGTTCGTATTCACCAAGCACGTGAAAACCTTCTACACGCCACTGAGCTTCATTCACGCATAACTATAGCTAACAGCTTGTCTTAACCTCTGCTCACAACATTGCTTGTAACTAAAATATTACAACTCAAGCATACCCAACTCACAACAACTCAGATAACTAATAAACTCCCGCTGGAACATGGGAACATTCATACAAGTAAAACACCCTCAAAACTCCGTGACACTCTACCACAGGAGGAATTGCGATGCTGGACCAATTTGATGCATCTTAAAGGTCCTGGGTTGACTAGCAGACTGACCCTGGGATTCGCGTGAGAGCATGGCGAAATCATATGCATCTCCTTAGTTGTAATGTTGGCGTGTCTGTTGGTTCCCTAAACATCCCAAAAAGAAGCCAGATACGCACTGTTTTAACACTTGTGTGATGGTATTGCCTCCCCTGCTTTGCAGTAGTTGTCCAACAATGGCCAAAACTCAAGAGTATCTAATATAGGCTTCAATGGAGTCTATATGTGCACAATATTACTCTTGGCAGAAATGTAGATAGAAGAGTAGTGAAGCTTCTGTCTCATGGGAGTCTTCACAAGATATTCAGATAATCGAAAACAATGATGCTGTCGCTGAACACGTTAATTCTGAAATCTACCGACAAGTTTTGTAAAGAATTAAGCACTATTAATTTCAGCTCGTTAAAGCCCCTACCACTAATTTACTCAGTGGAATTATATTATTCTAGTATAGCTCTGTTTAGCATATGTGTAGGAAATTGACTGAAACAAACATGCAGTAACTTTAAAATGATTAAATCGAAGTTAAATTTGTAACATTACAAATAACCAAATGTAATAATCACTTAAGTTTTAACAGTTGGAAAATAATTTGAATAGTTATGGATAAAGAAAAGTTATCATCCTCGTCTTTGTGGATTATGAAATGTTATAAGACGTTAACCCTCTATTGGGCCTTGTTGCCATTTGGCAACATACCGTTTAAAGTCATCTATTTCACTATCCGGCGTTCAAATTAATAATTTTTTTGTTTTATTGTGTTCTAGAAACATTCCCAATTTTAAGTTACCGGGTAACTCATTTGTCGGAGAAATACTTTTTTTTTCACGCACTCTTTTGTCAAGGCATGGTAGCTGGTTTGCAAGATCGAATTGAGAGGTGAGTTTACTTCACATTATTTTTTAAAATTCCTTATGAAAACGGTGTATAAAAAATATGTTGAGTAACTTAAACCACTTATCTTTGTAACAAATGCTTTAATAGTTATAAATAAATAAAATAAGTTACTCTTATTTTACATTTTAGGTATGTTGCCATTTGGCAACAAAAGTCGATTAAGGAATAAAAACCACTTCATGTTGCCAATTGGCAACAGTTGCTTTTTACCTAATAAATGATATTTAATGTTGTATTTCTCTGTAATCAACAACATTAGTATTTTATTCTCATTATAATTGATTAAACTTCATCATTTAAAAAAAAGTTGTTATTTGCAATTTTATGTATCCTAAAAAGGTCAATGTAAATAGTAGAATTACCAGTATAAATTACTAATAATATTGTAAATGAATAAAACATATTTACTTCATCTAGACTTGACTTTTAGAACTAAACTACACATGATAACCACTAAAATTGCCAGTAATCACAAAACATAATGTATCATCAGATGAGATTAAACAATTTTGTGATGAAAAACTTTTGAATTACAAAATGTATATGTTGTCATTTTTTTAAAATTTTTTTTTTACAGTTAAACACAATGGATCCTCAAAAGTTTTACAGCCAAAAGACTACAATCTATAGACCAATACCTGAGGCTTCTAGCGATAGTGAGCTGTCAGACAGTGAGGCTGAAGACATCCTGGATAACACGTGGCAACCCGGCCCTTCCTCGGACACAACCGATTCAGGTTTGTAGAATTTAATTGATGTTTTTTTTTTAATGTGGCCACTTTATTTCAGACTGCAGTTGTAGCCTTGTCCATCAGTGTACAACCTATGTACAGTTTCAGCCTAGTCCATCAGGTACTAAATATCGGCTGACGGAGACTTACTTGTGGAACGCTTTATACCATAATGTGGATTAGAATAATTTTTATCATTATTACTATTATCAGAATAATAACATGTACACCAGTATACCAATAAATGATTGTTTATGTTGCCAGATAATTAATATCTTTGTTTTCTTTTTTTTCAGAATCATCTGCATCAGAGCTGGAGGACACAGATGTAACCTTTGATCGTCGTCGGATGCTATGGAGACACCGTGAAGCCTCAGATGTATCTTCTGAAGCTCCGCCCTTCTCTGGTGATTCGGCACACGTATCAGTTACCTCAGAACCAATAGAATACTTCCGCAGATTCATTGATGATGATACAATGGCACATATGGTCACTGAATCAAACAAGTACAGCATCCAGAAAAACATCATGAAGCCTCTCAGATTGAGCCAGCCAGAACTGGAACAGTTTTTTGGAATTGCGTTTATGATGAGTATTGTTAGAATGCCAGTTGTAAATTGTACTGGGACTCTACAACGCGCTATGGACTTGTTGCTGATACTATGACGAACAAGAGGTTTAAAGAAATCAAAAGTAACATTCACTGCAATGACAACAACAAGCAGCAAGACAATGAAGGCGACAAATTGTTTAAATTAAGACCTTTAGTTGACGCTCTGAAAGTGAAATTCAATTCAATCAAACCAGCAGAAAGGCTGAGCATTGATGAGCAAGTTATCCCATTCAAAGGTCAATCATCTCTGCGTCAGTACAACCCAAAGAAACCCAAAAAGTGGGGCTATAAAGTCTTCGTTTGTTTAAGCATTTCTGGTTTGATTCATGATTTTGAAATTTACACTGGAAAAATTGACGTGTGTCCTGGCCAACCTGATTTAGGAGCATCAGCTAATATCGTGCTGAGACTTCTTCAACGTATCCCTAAAAATGTGTGGCATAAAGTATATTTTGACAACTGGTTTAATTCGCCAGCATTGCAGGCATGCCTCTGGAAACAAGGCATTGCATGTCTTGGCACTGTCCGCGCAAACCGGCTGAAAGGGTGTAATCTGTGTTCCGATAAGGAACTGAAAACGAAAGGAAGAGGGTCATCTGTTGTTTGTACTGCAGCAACAAACGGAGCCACATTGAAAGCTATCAAATGGTATGACAATAAAGCAGTCACACTGCTAAGCACCTATGCAGCAGTTGAACCAGAATGTGTAGTCAGAAGATGGGACAGAAAAGCCAAGAAGGAAATACACATTTCTTGCCCTGCAGCTGTGAAAGAATATAACATGTTCATGGGAGGGGTAGATTTGCTGGACTCCTTGCTGGCACTCTATCGTATACCTATTAGATCCAAGAAATGGTACCACAGAATATTGTTTCATTTCCTGGATGTTTCTGTGGTGCAAGCTTGGCTAACTTATTGTTCAGATGTGTGTAAGGATGGTATGGAAAAAAAGGACAGACTACCATTAGTTGATTTCAAGTTGCAGATTGCTTTGTGTCTCCTAAAAGCAGGAAAAAGTGAAAATAATAAAAGGGGAAGGCCATCAGGAAGCACTGAGACACAGCTGGTGGCTAAAAAGAAGAGAGGGCAAACAGCAAATGTACCTCCTTTTCATGTCAGAACTGACAATGTTGGCCACAGCCCCAATTCCGTCACCAACAAAGGGAGATGCAAACTTCCTGGATGCAAGGGGTACTCCAGAACTGTCTGTGAGAAGTGTAACCTACACTTGTGCCTCAATAAACATTCAAACTGTTTCAAAGTATTTCATGAAACATGAGTGTGGAGCTGTGATTGAGTCACGAGACAGAAGATTTTTTTTTTTTTCAGTAACTATATGTTTCATTGTATGTGTGGCATTTTCTGTATAAATTACACTTAACTTCATGAAGTTTCACAAATTTTGTTGTCTGCTATTTACTGTTTAAATATTAAATGTAGGTAGGGAGTAAAAAAAGGTGAAATAGATGTTGTTAGACATAAAAACATAGTTAAAAGATATATGTTGCCAAATGGCAACAATAAATGTTCCCAACCTTAATGGTGATTTGTTGCCAATTGGCAACATACCCATAAAACACTAACTAAACATTTTTTTGCCCAAAATTAACCTTCACACCACTTTTCAGACATGGGACAGCCACAAAAACCACTCCAAGAATTTTTTTTCCAACTATTTCATAAATGGCCCAATAGAGGGTTAAGTGGCAGCATATATTTGAACTTAGCTGCCAATGACTGTTCTGCTCCTTCTTATGGGTTGGTTATTTTCCCACTGATCACTCGTCTCTGGTCAAGGTTGTCGGGTGTAGCTCGTCTCCCAGAAAAGTCAAGGCAATTCTACTCAGTGTGTCCTTCTTCTTAAAGCGTAGGCCACTGATCCCTTCTTGTTCCAGAAGTAGTACTTTCTGCTGGTACCAACAATAACTATGATAGAGAAGAACGCTTTTTTGGGTATGGCGTTCTCCAACACATAGTTGTGTGTCCCCCCTCTTCTATTCCACCATCCCACTTAACTCAGAATTTACCCTCGATGAGAATTACATTTAATCCATCGGGATAAAACTTCTTTACATTTAAATAGAATAGCTTTAGCTTTACATGACATTTAAATGAAAAGGTTAATAATACAGATAGAGTCTGTTTACATATACATCTCCACTGATTTAAAAGTGTTCACAAAATAAATTGAATACGATTTCATTTATGTTTACACTGGTTGAAAAGTATGAACCTTCCATTAAATTTAAAATGAATATTTTCACATAGATTTTTGCACTGGTTTAAAGCTTGAAAACTTACATTAATTTTAAAGTGGATATGTTTATATGGACATTTACACTGCTTTGAAATAGTAAGTATTATAATTTAAAATGTACATCATTTCTTTCATCTTTTCCTGCCTGCTCCGCATGGAACCTGGGATATGTTAGTTCACGTGTTAGTAATAAAATATGAAATGTAAAATGACAACTTACGCCGGGAGTGGTTGATTTATTAAATCCCCTCTCCGACTCCGTGTTTTCCTTAAGTTTCCTAGTCCCGGTATTCCTTATTAAAATGTAGAGAGTTCCTGTGCTTTGTAAGTCTTTTAAGGTTCTCCATTAAAAGCTCCGGTATATTTAGAAGGAATTCTGAATCTAGTCTTCACTCTGGCGAGGTCTGATGTCTTGGCGAGCGATTTCTCAAGTGAAAAAGCTTGAGAAAATGGTCAGTTATATTCCCTGCCTCTCACACCTTCGTTTGTGTTCGAGTTAAAAAAAAAAACAACCCAATCAAAGTCAAACAGGTCGGGTGTGGTATTTTCACAAATATTTCACGTGAAATAAGTTGCGAGAATCAAAAGGTCACGGATTACCATATATGGCAATCTGATGTCTTGCATACACTCTCGCGA
Source organism: Oreohelix idahoensis (assembly GCA_024509875.1). NCBI lineage: Eukaryota > Metazoa > Mollusca > Gastropoda > Stylommatophora > Oreohelicidae > Oreohelix > Oreohelix idahoensis. The sequence goes on along the minus strand of JAMPIV010018041.1, from coordinate 20,859 downwards.
ACATGTAGATAACGTTATATGACAACATATGTCGGATGTAGCAATCATTACTTTATCAGAAAGTAACCTCTTATCTGTGTCTGTCCTTCAGTTATCTCCCTGTATTCCAGCTTGTTGATGAGCATACCCGTGTCTTATCGGTGCTTAAGCCAATAGCGCTGGCCGATGTACGTGTTAATTGGCCGTGCCTATGATAGCCAACATGGATAATCGCTACCATTCCTTGCAACTTAAGGAAAAGATGGATAACAACCAGACATGTCTGCTTATCCCCGAGAAGGGTGTAAGGAGGAAAATATATAGTATCTGCTACACATAGCAGATAAAGAAGGAAATAAAGTATGACAAATGAAAGCTCACGCTAAAATCAGTTACACAAATGTACCGATAATGCCGTAGTGAAACAGAGATCGCTAAGTAGTCGCCAATTTCGTCACAACTTGGAAGGGGTAAGAGGAGTATTTCCGCATTTCCCTGAGATATGTAGCTAAGGTTAGAGTTCACACTGCTCAATCCCTACCACCAATACGCCTGCTGGTTACGCGAGCTCGCTTGGGCTCTAGGCATGTGACCAAAAGTTCAAGACGAAAGGATCGTCAGGTCCTGAGAATATGTGCCTTTAAGATGGGTTCCATTCATCAGAGAGCAGTGCCTACTAGTTCCCTATCCCTCAAGTTTGTTCAGTATAGCTCTGGCTCTCTTCTAACTACGGACAGGTGTGTACAGTGTTAGTAGTGTGCCAAGTTAATTATCAAGGTTTGCTCCTTTAGATCTGTTGTGTTCAGCCTGGGGATTCACATACCAGTGACCAGGGCCACCACGAGGTGGGTGTAGCTCTTCACCGTACACAATAATTCTTGGGTTTGAAAGGTTATGCTACACCTAGAGGCTGACACCATAGTGGATGCTCCTTTCGTGAAAAATAGTTCATTTGGCCTAGGGTGAAGCTAGGTGAGGGTTTCATATAGAGGAAAGCACACAACACACAACAGCAACACATCATACCCCCTGTCTGTGTTATACTTGGCCTCATAGCCCAGTATAATAATATCAACAGTCAAGTCATCGAACATTTCCAGTTCAGCACAACACTTCTAAACACTAGAAGAAAATAATATTTGACACACCCATGTTACCTTTGTGTACTCAGAAGAAGATTTTATTTGGTAAATGGCATAACCTACTCACGTTTGTACTTAGTCGTTCCTCTTCTATCGTGGGGTGTAGAGGTTAGCAAGAAAGCGCGCCATGCTATATCACCTGCCGTCTTCTTTTTGGCCTGGTTTCATTCAAATTACACACACAGTAACATCAAGTTTATAAAGCTAACTTGTCCAGCGGTTACATAGCCAAGTGCAAGATGATGGATAGGTTATAACAATAGATTATCTGTCAGGTCAGTCATAGAATACTGTCCTTGCTTTGTGGTTCCATAGGTGGAAGGACACGTGAAGATGACAATTGGAAACAGGAATGAAAATGATGAGGAGGGTTGGAGGGGTGGGCAGGGGTTGACGTCACGGGACACGAGGTCTCGACATGAGTTTGTTGAAGGCCTATGCTCCTCGTGGAGGTGAAGGTCACTCGAAGAAGAGAACTAAAGACTGGAATGAAACTGATGATGAGAACAAAGAGGGGTGGGGGCGACTAGGGCTAATGGCACGTGACAGGACTTAGTATGAGTTTACTGATGACATATGCCCCTTGTGAAGCTAAAGCCTGACCATGGTCATACACTCATGGAATATCACAGTCAGTATTCAACACAAAAATAACCGTGCTGGACAGATTTTCAATAAATAAATAATTGCCATTGTACTAATTGTTTAACAGTATAGTCATGTAATCAACAATAAATAACATCCCGCCAACATTTCGGGAAAATACGTGAAACCTGGTTGTTCGTCCATCACGGGTGATGAAGACCACTCTGTTCATCCAATTATTTAAGAATATGTTAGGTTAGTCTATGGGTACGAAGGTGACTGAAGAGCCCGATGCGGGCCTGGAAAGATCTTGGACAGTGTGGGCAGGGAATGTTTGCTTCATGTGAAGGTTTTATTTCACGGTCCTTTCTAGCTTGTCTCCGCTGTTCTGCTGCTGCTCTTCTGGATGATACGCATGCTGCTGCACCTTTACGAAGAGATGTGCGCCAAGCAGTTCGATCTTGCGCAGCAGCTTCCCATGTGTCTGGGTTTATGTCAAAGGTTTTCAATGACGTCTTTAACGTGTCTTTGAAGCGCTTCTTTTGGCCACCATGGGAGCGTTTACCCTTCTGCATCTCACCATAAAAGAGTATCTTTGGCAGTCGATGGTCTGGCATGCGGACTACATGACCTGCCCAGCGAATTTGTGACTGCATCAGAATAGTATCAATACTAGGGATACCAGCTCTGTCAAGAACGGCGGTATCCGGGATCTTGTCTTGCCATTTGATGTTCATTATCTTCCTGAGACAGACTGTATGGAAGTGGTTTAGCTTCTTTACGTGGCGCCTGTATACAGTCCAACGTGAAACCTACACTGAACACCGACTGCAATATCACACTTGTAAAATCTTCTGGATACACAAAGGTAACCTGGGTGTGTCAAATATTATTTTCTGCTAGTGTTTAGAAGTGTTGTGTGGAACTGCAAGTGTTCAATGACTTGATTGTTGATATTATTATACTGAGCTTTGAGGCCATGTGTAACACATACAGGGGGTATGATGTGTTGGTGTTGTGTTTAGTGTGGTTTCCTATATATGGAACCCTCACCTAGCGTCATCCTAGGCCAAGTGAACTATGTTTGTTGAGTGTGTTAGAAATAGTCTCAAAAATATTTTCATTGTGCATGAAATAAATATTAGACAAACATAAAAGTGTGTTTTCAGGCACTCGTGAGAAATGAACAAGTAGAAGACTAGACAACCCAGGACTCGAACCCAGGACCTTCCGTGCGACACCCGCCTAGCTATGCAAGCGAATAACATTATCCTCTCTGCCATCTAGGCATCACAAAAATGATGCTTCGATGATGGATCATTAGTGCGACGCGCAACACATAACATCGCAAATTTAGGTAAATATCATGGCTTATCGTTAATTGTCAATGCACAATGAAACACATAAGGAAGATAAACCCGAGGCTTGTAAATGATAAATAAATATTAGACAAACATAAAGGTATGTTTTCAGGCACTCGTGAAAAAAAAAAGTAGAACACTAGACAACAGAAAAATAACAGACGTGAGTGGCTTACACAGGACTCGAACCCAGGACATTCCTTGCGACACCCCCGCCTAGCTATGCAAGCGAATCTCACTAAGAGCTAAATATGTATGGAGAAACTTCATCAACAGCGCAGTAACAAAATGTTAAAATGTATTAAATGTTTGAAAAAAGAAAATACATGAAAAGTAAATATCTCAGCATAACACCATGTAATGCATCAAAAATCACATCAAGTATTTAACTAAACACCAAAGAACAAACAATCCACCAACACAAACCCTCCTGTAGAACACTAACAAATAAAAAAACAGAGTTCCTAATCCTTCCGCTTTTGTGGAACCAAATTATATAGCTCCAGTTAGTGTCTTTATATATATTTATATATCCTCCTACAGATGATGATACTTTATAAATCCACTGTAGGCGCTATCCAAGCGCCGTTGTTCACACACTAACAACAAGATAGGCTGTAGATTACTCTGTCTAATCAGCTGACCGCTAACACGTGCGGAGGTTTTGAATGACCAGAAACACCCACAAGACGAGGTCAATTTAGGACACACGGTCCACTTCGCTAGTATCCAGCGCGTGAAATAGGCCTGCGTACTAGATGCCTAAATCCGGTTTGGCTGGTTTGAACTTTATTTGTGACTGAGCGCTCAGTTTAAGCACACAGTCTGGTGCTTTCAATTCTGCTGGAGACGATGTGCTGATGGATATGCTGGAAGGTTCTGTCTTTATCCACATGCATTTCCTCCTGTTAATTGCACTCTCTCAATTATAAGCCTGCAGTCACATAGGCTAAAATCTCTTGTGCCTATATATACATCTCAGCATTTGCGCTGACAGAAATAATCTGCTCAAAGCTCTTCCAACTCAACATATGGGTTGTTCAACCAAGTGGTTCCAGTTAAGAAGAAATGCGATTCATCTTACATCATTAAGTGAATTACAAAATTTTACGTACTAGATATATTACATAATAAATGGTCTGCGCCCCTTGGGGTTGATACTCAAAAAGGGAAAAGTAATAACCTCAAAAAATTTTAATACAAGAAGATGCAATATTTATGCTATGTTGTATGTTTCTTGGGCCCATTCTATGTAAAGAGTAAAGGTTGACTGATACACGAGAATGTAAAGGAAAATAGATTTCACAGGTGGTAGGATGAAGGAAAGATATGTCTCTGAAGTGAGTAGGTTTCTCTCATCCAGCCTATCCCGGATGTCAAAATAATATTTCTGGATTTAGTAAGTCCAGTAGTTAAATTACAGTCACACCGTATAATCGGCTAGTATCCACTTCTAGCATGAAATGGAATAAGGAAACGAAAAAAAGACCGCTGGTCGTCTAATTGAGGATCAGGTCTGCGAAAAAATACAAGAAACATTTGTTAGAAAATGCTACCACTCTATGTAAATATAAATATGTATAGACTGGGGACACGGCAGTCTCTCCTCCGCTCTGTCAAATCCTAACGAATTTAAGATACACGGTGTTCGTTCTACACCTACACACACAGACATCGCTGGCCACGGATTTGGGTCTGACTGAGCCGATGAAGACTCCCCCGCCCCTTCTCGCGGCTGGCAGTCACTCGCACAGTGTGTTATTTATTATTTATTCCTCATAATGTGCCACGTACAACTTATCACCTATACTTTAGTGCTATTAGATTGTCGTGTCTGTTAATGTGTCGTATGACATTTTTAAAAATGTAAATAGACACTATAATAACAATAATCATAAAATGAATCATAAACATTATTTTTCCCTCCCGCTATCAGCCGTCTAGCTTCTAAGTCCGATCTGGTTAACCGTCTTGTTTCAGCTATGTCGCGTCGATGATGTGATCTAATCTTTTAATTGAATATCTGGTTATGAAACTCGCTACGCGTTATTTTATTTTGTTCGCCTTACTAGCAAAGAAAAAGATCTAAGCGAAGTATTTTACTGTTTGTTTAAGTATTTAAGTGTTTAACTTTAAATGCTATCACCGTAAAATACTTCTTAACACTTAACACTATTTACCAGAAAATCCAGAATGAAAATCTCCACGTGTCAATTTTTAACCACTAATCCAATAGAAATGGTTAAGTCTACGCGCTATACTTTCTTCTCAAATTCTGATTGACACTGAAGGTTGGGTTAAAGAAAACAGCAACATATATCATTAGATTTCTTTCATCTCTAATGGCGTTATTTCGCACTACTGTGTGGGACAAAAATTCAGAAGCAGAGATGCAAGATACAGCTTACGTTATGGTCTTCCAGAGGTTCTCGTCTGGAGTGGTGACCGACATCAAAAGACTTTCCGCTCTCCTAGTGGTTTTTCCTGTAGAATGCTCGTGTTCGGAGATCAAAGGATTTAGGGATTTTTAGATTTCCCCTGTGCAAACTCAAAGGGTCAGTTCCGCCTTTCTCACGTGCTGTCTGTCTGTCAAGTATTATATGATTGACACATGAGCTCGCGCGAGTGGAAAGGAGTAAAACAAAGCGTGTTTTGATTTCCTGTTATTACTGACAGGTCATAAAGACTGTAAACACTGAGTTAGCGCGTGTTTAAAGAAAAGAGGGCGGGGACAAAAGGTGAGCTAGCAGAATTAGAGACAGTGGATATGATGCACGTTTTAGGTAGCAAATCAGAGAGCAGCTATAAGGCTACAATAAGATGTCATATTAGGTAGGCTCTTTTTCCATTACACGTCACATGCTATTGTAATACTTTGTGACTTAAACTTACAATATACTTATATCCCTGGCCGGTGGCTGCTTTCTAGATTGCCGTGAAAGTTCTAAACTTGTATCTAACTACACAAGTAGGCCTATCATAATTACACACTCAACCATGTGAAGGTTCTTTCACAAGAAATAAATGATTACCTCTTATAATCCGTCGTAATAGCGAATAGCTGTCACTAGTCGGGTTTATGTGAATAAGTTACACCACTGGCCTTCCCCCCAAATGTAATGACAGGGTTATTTTCCTATTTAACCCATTGGAATCAATAATACCAGGAGATACTGATATGAGTAAATATCATATCATGTTTTGTATTCGATCACTTCCTGATATATATTGTTTACACACGGTATCCCGTGGTTGCAGGAAGTGACGTCTTGACTCCTGCTTTGAATTGACAGCAGACGTCAGTTTTGATTTGGGACAAGCTAGCGTCTCTAACCGGCAGTCTGCTTGTGTCGTTTGACCAGTATGCATGGAATGTGTCCAGTAGGACCTGATTTTAGAATGTGTTAATTGCCTTTGGGCATCTTTATATTGCACCTGCAAGATCGATTACCATCACTGCCTTATGCTTTCATTAACAGTATAATGTCAGATTAGTCTTAGCAGTGTGTATGGAATTCTTGGGCATGTAAGTTGACTGTTCCATTAAAACTGAGAGTATCAGAATCAAGGACAGTAGAGACATGTGCTAGTAAAAGCTACGATGTCATACCATACTCAATGTGGAGTACTGTGTTATTAAATGTAATGAACTGTGCCAAGAAGTTAGGCCTTGTTACTGAGTACCTGAGGTGCGGGCCAGGGAGATTGTGTGTGACTGGCCAAATTTAAATATATATTAATACAAGGAGAACCGTGGAGGGTATTCAGCAGGCCACTGTAATAAGGAGTGTCAAGCCTTTAGTCTAATGCACTCTTACCATAGGACGTCGGGAGGACGGTTCCTGAAATAATAATATTCTCTTAAAATTACCCGTACCAGTTTCTGGGGGCCAAGCCATTGGATGCCTTACAAGCCGAAGAGCGCCTAACGAGTCGAGGACTATTTGTTCAAAATGGCGGCACGCATCGTCTGCCAAACGTTTTCATGAATGGAAGGGATTTCCATCAACATGAATGTGCCTCAAGTTGTCACTAAGTTATAAAAGTGACCCATTGTTACACAGAAGTCATAGGAACTGACTATCTTCATCCAAGAATCAAGTATTTTGTCAAAAATCATGGACCAGATCGATGTCCTTCGATGTCAGCATGAAGCAATTCTAAGCCTAACCAAAGACTAGGCTAATATCATCACTACATCCCTTGCTTGTCGAAGTCTCAAGAAGGATTGTTTTCTTGGCAACAGATAAGTCTGTTTATTGTTACATACAGCTTGGCTGTGAATACAATCTGTTTGCCTGATATCTGACTTCACCATATGTGTTTTCATTACGTGTTTTTGGTTTTGTAACTAGCGGGCAGGATGGAGGGACTTGATTTGTGATTATTCAATACCGCGAAAGCTAGGTCGAATGAGCAAATCAAGCGTTCTGTAGGGCAGTATCTGTGTGATTCAGATAGAGGACCCAGCATATTCTGCTGGTTGTATAAAAGTTTGCCTCTATTGAATTTAACAGATCCATTTTTGTTAGCTGTGTAGTCATGTTTACCTATTGTTTGTTCTCATAAGTACTGTCATTGTTATATTTTATTTAGTTCGTTGCATTATTGTTTGTAATATTGTCTATACTCATCTGACTATCATTTATTTCATAGATGTCATAATTGTTGTGATATGCGTCTTGTCTTGTCTATTTGTACTAGAGCATTAGTTTAAATTAATTCTTATATATTTTATAGTTATTTCCTTAGTTAACCATTTGTATTTCCTTTAGTTGCTCGAACCCTGTCTTGCTGTTCTTACTTGTTGTAGTTTCTATTTTTTCATTACTCCATATTGTTTATCTGAATACATCTACTATTGCAATTATAAATTGATCTGAGATTGGTGGATGAAGTATTGAATATATAGCTGACATATTCATATATATAAAAGTTAAAATATTGTGTATTATTGATAAACACAAGAATAAGCAACCATGACTTCATTAAAGGATTTATTGAAGATTGGGAAGGAACTTAATTTGGAAGGTCCAGCTTTGCAAGCTTATATTGATAAAGAAGTAAGCAGACAAGAAGAACTTCGCAAAGAAGAATTGGCTGAAAAAAGGAGACAAGAGGAACTGCACAAACAAGAAAAAGAAATTGAATTGGCTGAAAAAAGGAGACAAGAAGAACTCCATAAAGAAGAAAAAAGGAGACAAGAAGAACTCCATAAGAAGATTTTGGAGGAGAAAAGAGAGATCAGAAGAGTTGGAGGAGAAAAATAGGCTAATTTTTCTCTTTCAAGAGCCAAATCTTCTGATCTCCTTTTTTCCTCCAATTCTTCTTTATGGAGTTCTTCTTGTCGAAAGTTCATTGTCTCCTTTTTTCAAGCCAATTCCAATCTCTTTTTCCTTGTTTGAAAGCCATGCGAAGTTACGTTCGGTTGTCACTTTCTTTCATCTAATAATAAGCTTGCAAAGCTGGATTCCAAAAAAATTAAAAACATAAAAAATCTGTCTTCAATAAATCCTTTAATGAAGTCATGGTTGCTTATTCTTGTGTTTATCAATATTTTTAACTTTTATATATATGACGATATGTCAGCTATATATTCAATACATCCACCAATCTCCCCGATATGATCAATTTATAATTGCATAGTAGATGTATTCAGATAAACAACTATGGAGTAATGAAAAAAATAGAAACTACAACATAGTATGAAACAGCAAGACAGGGTTCTGAGGCAACTAAAGGAAATACAAATTTTCTCTTGGTTAACTAAGGAAATAACTATAAAATATATAAGAATTAATTTAAACTAATGCTCTAGTACAAATAGACAAGACAAGTACGCATATCACAACAATTATGACATCTATGAAATAATGATCCATAGTCAGTATGAGTATAGACAATATTACAAATCAATAATGAACAGAATAAATAAAATATAACAAAGTGACAGTACTTATGAGAACAAACAATAGGTAAACATGACTACACAGCTAACAAAAATGGATTGTTAAATTCAATAGAGGCAAACTTTTATACAACCAGCAAATATGCTGGGTCCTCTATCTGAAACACAGATACTGCCCTACAGAACGCTTGATTTGCTCATTCGACCTAGCTTTCGCGGTATTGAATAATCACAAATCAACGTCCAATCCATCCTGCCCGCTAGTTACAAAAACCAAAAACACGTAATGAAAACACATATGGTGAAGTCAGATATCAGGCAAACAGATTGTATTCACAGCCATGCTGTATGTAAAATAAACAGATGACTTATCTGTTGCCAAGAAAACAATCAGACTTCGAAAGCACTGTAGTGATGTCAGCCGAGTCTTTGGTTAGGTCTTAGAATTGCTTCATGCTGGACATCGAAGGACATCGATCTGGTCCATGATTTTTGACAAAAATACTTGATTCTTGGATGAAAAAAGTCAGTTCCTATGACTTTCTGTGTAACAATGGGTCACTTTTATAAACTTAGTGACAACTTGAGGCACATTCATGTTGATGGAAATCCCTTCCATTCATGAAAACCGTTTGGCAGACGATTTGCGTTAGCCGCCATTTTTGAACAAATAGTCCTCGACTGTTTAGCGCTCTTCGGCTTGTAAGGCATCCAATGGCTTGGCCCCAGAAACTGGTAGGGTAATTTTAAGAGAATATTATTATTTCGGAACCGGTCTCCGACGTCCTATGGTAAGAGTTCATTTAGACTAAAGGCTTGACCACTCCTTATTACAGTGGCCTGCTGAATAACCCTCACGGTTCTCCTTGTATATTCCGTTTGTGGAATTATAATATATATTTAAATTTGGCCAGTCACACACAATCTCCCTGGCCCGCAGCACAGGTACTCAGGAACAAGGCCTAACTTCTTGGCACAGTTCATTACATTTAATAACACAGTACTCCACATTGAGTATGGTACGACATCGTAGCTTTTACTAGCACATGTCTCTACTGTCCTTGATTCTGATACTCTCAGTTTTAATGGAACAGTCAACTTACGTGCCCAAGAATTCCATACACACTGCTAAGACTAATCTGACATTATACTGTTAATGAAAGCATAAGGCAGTGATGGTAATCGATCTTGCAGGTGCAATATAAAGATGCCCAAAGGCAATTAACACATTCTAAAATCAGGTCCTACTGGACACATTCCATGCATACTGGTCAAACGACACAAGCAGACTGCCGGTTAGAGACGCTAGCTTGTCCCACAAATCAAAACTGACGTCTGCTGTCAATTCAAAGCAGGAGTCAAGACGTCACTTCCTGCAACCACGGGATACCGTGTGTAAACAATATATATCAGGAAGTGATCGAATACAAAACATGATATGATATTTACTCATATCAGTATCTCCTGGTATTATTGATTCCAATGGGTTAAATAGGAAAATAACCCTGTCATTACATTTGGGGGGAAGGCCAGTGGTGTAACTTATTCACATAAACCCGACTAGTGACAGCTATTCGCTATTACGACGGATTATAAGAGGTAATCATTTATTTCTTGTGAAAGAACCTTCACATGGTTGAGTGTGTAATTATGATAGGCCTACTTGTGTAGTTAGATACAAGTTTAGAACTTTCACGGCAATCTAGAAAGCAGCCACCGGCCAGGGATATAAGTATATTGTAAGTTTAAGTCACAAAGTATTACAATAGCATGTGACGTGTAATGGAAAAAGAGCCTACCTAATATGACATCTTATTGTAGCCTTATAGCTGCTCTCTGATTTGCTACCTAAAACGTGCATCATATCCACTGTCTCTAATTCTGCTAGCTCACCTTTTGTCCCCGCCCTCTTTTCTTTAAACACGCGCTAACTCAGTGTTTACAGTCTTTATGACCTGTCAGTAATAACAGGAAATCAAAACACGCTTTGTTTTACTCCTTTCCACTCGCGCGAGCTCATGTGTCAATCATATAATACTTGACAGACAGACAGCACGTGAGAAAGGCGGAACTGACCCTTTGAGTTTGCACAGGGGAAATCTAAAAATCCCTAAATCCTTTGATCTCCGAACACGAGCATTCTACAGGAAAAACCACTAGGAGAGCGGAAAGTCTTTTGATGTCGGTCACCACTCCAGACGAGAACCTCTGGAAGACCATAACGTAAGCTGTATCTTGCATCTCTGCTTCTGAATTTTTGTCCCACACAGTAGTGCGAAATAACGCCATTAGAGATGAAAGAAATCTAATGATATATGTTGCTGTTTTCTTTAACCCAACCTTCAGTGTCAATCAGAATTTGAGAAGAAAGTATAGCGCGTAGACTTAACCATTTCTATTGGATTAGTGGTTAAAAATTGACACGTGGAGATTTTCATTCTGGATTTTCTGGTAAATAGTGTTAAGTGTTAAGAAGTATTTTACGGTGATAGCATTTAAAGTTAAACACTTAAATACTTAAACAAACAGTAAAATACTTCGCTTAGATCTTTTTCTTTGCTAGTAAGGCGAACAAAATAAAATAACGCGTAGCGAGTTTCATAACCAGATATTCAATTAAAAGATTAGATCACATCATCGACGCGACATAGCTGAAACAAGACGGTTAACCAGATCGGACTTAGAAGCTAGACGGCTGATAGCGGGAGGGAAAAATAATGTTTATGATTCATTTTATGATTATTGTTATTATAGTGTCTATTTACATTTTTAAAAATGTCATACGACACATTAACAGACACGACAATCTAATAGCACTAAAGTATAGGTGATAAGTTGTACGTGGCACATTATGAGGAATAAATAATAAATAACACACTGTGCGAGTGACTGCCAGCCGCGAGAAGGGGCGGGGGAGTCTTCATCGGCTCAGTCAGACCCAAATCCGTGGCCAGCGATGTCTGTGTGTGTAGGTGTAGAACGAACACCGTGTATCTTAAATTCGTTAGGATTTGACAGAGCGGAGGAGAGACTGCCGTGTCCCCAGTCTATACATATTTATATTTACATAGAGTGGTAGCATTTTCTAACAAATGTTTCTTGTATTTTTTTTGCAGACCTGATCCTCAATTAGACGACCAGCGGTCTTTTTTTCGTTTCCTTATTCCATTTCATGCTAGAAGTGGATACTAGCCGATTATACGGTGTGACTGTAATTTAACTACTGGACTTACTAAATCCAGAAATATTATTTTGACATCCGGGATAGGCTGGATGAGAGAAACCTACTCACTTCAGAGACATATCTTTCCTTCATCCTACCACCTGTGAAATCTATTTTCCTTTACATTCTCGTGTATCAGTCAACCTTTACTCTTTACATAGAATGGGCCCAAGAAACATACAACATAGCATAAATATTGCATCTTCTTGTATTAAAATTTTTTGAGGTTATTACTTTTCCCTTTTTGAGTATCAACCCCAAGGGGCGCAGACCATTTATTATGTAATATATCTAGTACGTAAAATTTTGTAATTCACTTAATATTTTGTTACTGCGCTGTTGATGAAGTTTCTCCATACATATTTAGCTCTTAGTGAGATTCGCTTGCATAGCTAGGCGGGGGTGTCGCAAGGAATGTCCTGGGTTCGAGTCCTGTGTAAGCCACTCACGTCTGTTATTTTTCTGTTGTCTAGTGTTCTACTTTTTTTTTTTCACGAGTGCCTGAAAACATACCTTTATGTTTGTCTAATATTTATTTATCATTTACAAGCCTCGGGTTTATCTTCCTTATGTGTTTCATTGTGCATTGACAATTAACGATAAGCCATGATATTTACCTAAATTTGCGATGTTATGTGTTGCGCGTCGCACTAATGATCCATCATCGAAGCATCATTTTTGCGATGCCTAGATGGCAGAGAGGATAATGTTATTCGCTTGCATAGCTAGGCGGGTGTCGCACGGAAGGTCCTGGGTTCGAGTCCTGGGTTGTCTAGTCTTCTACTTGTTCATTTCTCACGAGTGCCTGAAAACACACTTTTATGTTTGTCTAATATTTATTTCATGCACAATGAAAATATTTTTGAGACTATTTCTAACACACTCAACAAACATAGTTCACTTGGCCTAGGATGACGCTAGGTGAGGGTTCCATATATAGGAAACCACACTACACACAACACCAACACATCATACCCCCTGTATGTGTTACACATGGCCTCAAAGCTCAGTATAATAATATCAACAATCAAGTCATTGAACACTTGCAGTTCCACACAACACTTCTAAACACTAGCAGAAAATAATATTTGACACACCCAGGTTACCTTTGTGTATCCAGAAGATTTTACAAGCGTGATATTGCAGTCGGTGTTCAGTGTAGGTTTCACGTATTTTCCCGAAATGTTGGCGGGATGTTATTTATTGTTGATTACATGACTATACTGTTAAACAATTAGTACAATGGCAATTATTTATTTATTGAAAATCTGTCCAGCACGGTTATTTTTGTGTTGAATACTGACTGTGATATTCCATGAGTGTATGACCATGGTCAGGCTTTAGCTTCACAAGGGGCATATGTCATCAATAAACTCATACTAAGTCCTGTCACGTGCCATTAGCCCTAGTCGCCCCCCCCCTCTTTGTCTCATCATCAGTTTCATTCCAGTCTTTAGTTCTCTTCTTCGAGTGACCTTCACCTCCACGAGGAGAATAGGCCTTCAACAAACTCATGTCGAGACCTCGTGTCCCGTGACGTCAACCCCTGCCCACCCCTCCAACCCTCCTCATCATTTTCATTCCTGTTTCCAATTGTCATCTTCACGTGTCCTTCCACCTATGGAACCACAAAGCAAGGACAGTATTCTATGACTGACCTGACAGATAATCTATTGTTATAACCTATCCATCATCTTGCACTTGGCTATGTAACCGCTGGACAAGTTAGCTTTATAAACTTGATGTTACTGTGTGTGTAATTTGAATGAAACCAGGCCAAAAAGAAGACGGCAGGTGATATAGCATGGCGCGCTTTCTTGCTAACCTCTACACCCCACGATAGAAGAGGAACGACTAAGTACAAACGTGAGTAGGTTATGCCATTTACCAAATAAAATCTTCTTCTGAGTACACAAAGGTAACATGGGTGTGTCAAATATTATTTTCTTCTAGTGTTTAGAAGTGTTGTGCTGAACTGGAAATGTTCGATGACTTGACTGTTGATATTATTATACTGGGCTATGAGGCCAAGTATAACACAGACAGGGGGTATGATGTGTTGCTGTTGTGTGTAGTGTGCTTTCCTCTATATGAAACCCTCACCTAGCTTCACCCTAGGCCAAATGAACTATTTTTCACGAAAGGAGCATCCACTATGGTGTCAGCCTCTAGGTGTAGCATAACCTTTCAAACCCAAGAATTATTGTGTACGGTGAAGAGCTACACCCACCTCGTGGTGGCCCTGGTCACTGGTATGTGAATCCCCAGGCTGAACACAACAGATCTAAAGGAGCAAACCTTGATAATTAACTTGGCACACTACTAACACTGTACACACCTGTCCGTAGTTAGAAGAGAGCCAGAGCTATACTGAACAAACTTGAGGGATAGGGAACTAGTAGGCACTGCTCTCTGATGAATGGAACCCATCTTAAAGGCACATATTCTCAGGACCTGACGATCCTTTCGTCTTGAACTTTTGGTCACATGCCTAGAGCCCAAGCGAGCTCGCGTAACCAGCAGGCGTATTGGTGGTAGGGATTGAGCAGTGTGAACTCTAACCTTAGCTACATATCTCAGGGAAATGCGGAAATACTCCTCTTACCCCTTCCAAGTTGTGACGAAATTGGCGACTACTTAGCGATCTCTGTTTCACTACGGCATTATCGGTACATTTGTGTAACTGATTTTAGCGTGAGCTTTCATTTGTCATACTTTATTTCCTTCTTTATCTGCTATGTGTAGCAGATACTATATATTTTCCTCCTTACACCCTTCTCGGGGATAAGCAGACATGTCTGGTTGTTATCCATCTCTTCCTTAAGTTGCAAGGAATGGTAGCGATTATCCATGTTGGCTATCATAGGCACGGCCAATTAACACGTACATCGGCCAGCGCTATTGGCTTAAGCACCGATAAGACACGGGTATGCTCATCAACAAGCTGGAATACAGGGAGATAACTGAAGGACAGACACAGATAAGAGGTTACTTTCTGATAAAGTAATGATTGCTACATCCGACATATGTTGTCATATAACGTTATCTACATGTTCGCGAGAGTGTATGCAAGACATCAGATTGCCATATATGGTAATCCGTGACCTTTTGATTCTCGCAACTTATTTCACGTGAAATATTTGTGAAAATACCACACCCGACCTGTTTGACTTTGATTGGGTTGTTTTTTTTTTTTAACTCGAACACAACACGTGTAAGAGGCCTAACCCAGCGCCTTCTTTTATTCATCTGAGCAAAAAGTATGTGAAGCCAAGATTGGCGTAAGTTGTCATTTTACATTTCATATTTTATTACTAACACGTGAACTAACATATCCCAGGTTCCATGCGGAGCAGGCAGGAAAAGATGAAAGAAATGATGTACATTTTAAATTATAATACTTACTATTTCAAAGCAGTGTAAATGTCCATATAAACATATCCACTTTAAAATTAATGTAAGTTTTCAAGCTTTAAACCAGTGCAAAAATCTATGTGAAAATATTCATTTTAAATTTAATGGAAGGTTCATACTTTTCAACCAGTGTAAACATAAATGAAATCATATTCAATTTATTTTGTGAACACTTTTAAATCAGTGGAGATGTATATGTAAACAGACTCTATCTGTATTATTAACCTTTTCATTTAAATGTCATGTAAAGCTAAAGCTATTCTATTTAAATGTAAAGAAGTTTTATCCCGATGGATTAAATGTAATTCTCATCGAGGGTAAATTCTGAGTTAAGTGGGATGGTGGAATAGAAGAGGGGGGACACACAACTATGTGTTGGAGAACGCCATACCCAAAAAAGCGTTCTTCTCTATCATAGTTATTGTTGGTACCAGCAGAAAGTACTACTTCTGGAACAAGAAGGGATCAGTGGCCTACGCTTTAAGAAGAAGGACACACTGAGTAGAATTGCCTTGACTTTTCTGGGAGACGAGCTACACCCGACAACCTTGACCAGAGACGAGTGATCAGTGGGAAAATAACCAACCCATAAGAAGGAGCAGAACAGTCATTGGCAGCTAAGTTCAAATATATGCTGCCACTTAACCCTCTATTGGGCCATTTATGAAATAGTTGGAAAAAAAAATTCTTGGAGTGGTTTTTGTGGCTGTCCCATGTCTGAAAAGTGGTGTGAAGGTTAATTTTGGGCAAAAAAATGTTTAGTTAGTGTTTTATGGGTATGTTGCCAATTGGCAACAAATCACCATTAAGGTTGGGAACATTTATTGTTGCCATTTGGCAACATATATCTTTTAACTATGTTTTTATGTCTAACAACATCTATTTCACCTTTTTTTACTCCCTACCTACATTTAATATTTAAACAGTAAATAGCAGACAACAAAATTTGTGAAACTTCATGAAGTTAAGTGTAATTTATACAGAAAATGCCACACATACAATGAAACATATAGTTACTGAAAAAAAAAAAAATCTTCTGTCTCGTGACTCAATCACAGCTCCACACTCATGTTTCATGAAATACTTTGAAACAGTTTGAATGTTTATTGAGGCACAAGTGTAGGTTACACTTCTCACAGACAGTTCTGGAGTACCCCTTGCATCCAGGAAGTTTGCATCTCCCTTTGTTGGTGACGGAATTGGGGCTGTGGCCAACATTGTCAGTTCTGACATGAAAAGGAGGTACATTTGCTGTTTGCCCTCTCTTCTTTTTAGCCACCAGCTGTGTCTCAGTGCTTCCTGATGGCCTTCCCCTTTTATTATTTTCACTTTTTCCTGCTTTTAGGAGACACAAAGCAATCTGCAACTTGAAATCAACTAATGGTAGTCTGTCCTTTTTTTCCATACCATCCTTACACACATCTGAACAATAAGTTAGCCAAGCTTGCACCACAGAAACATCCAGGAAATGAAACAATATTCTGTGGTACCATTTCTTGGATCTAATAGGTATACGATAGAGTGCCAGCAAGGAGTCCAGCAAATCTACCCCTCCCATGAACATGTTATATTCTTTCACAGCTGCAGGGCAAGAAATGTGTATTTCCTTCTTGGCTTTTCTGTCCCATCTTCTGACTACACATTCTGGTTCAACTGCTGCATAGGTGCTTAGCAGTGTGACTGCTTTATTGTCATACCATTTGATAGCTTTCAATGTGGCTCCGTTTGTTGCTGCAGTACAAACAACAGATGACCCTCTTCCTTTCGTTTTCAGTTCCTTATCGGAACACAGATTACACCCTTTCAGCCGGTTTGCGCGGACAGTGCCAAGACATGCAATGCCTTGTTTCCAGAGGCATGCCTGCAATGCTGGCGAATTAAACCAGTTGTCAAAATATACTTTATGCCACACATTTTTAGGGATACGTTGAAGAAGTCTCAGCACGATATTAGCTGATGCTCCTAAATCAGGTTGGCCAGGACACACGTCAATTTTTCCAGTGTAAATTTCAAAATCATGAATCAAACCAGAAATGCTTGAACAAACGAAGACTTTATAGCCCCACTTTTTGGGTTTCTTTGGGTTGTATTGACGCAGAGATGATTGACCTTTGAATGGGATAACTTGCTCATCAATGCTCAGCCTTTCTGCTGGTTTGATTGAATTGAATTTCACTTTCAGAGCGTCAACTAAAGGTCTTAATTTGAACAATTTGTCGCCTTCATTGTCTTGCTGCTTGTTGTTGTCATTGCAGTGAATGTTACTTTTGATTTCTTTAAACCTCTTGTTCGTCATAGTATCAGCAACAAGTCCATAGCGCGTTGTAGAGTCCCAGTACAATTTACAACTGGGCATTCTAACAATACTCATCATAAACGCAATTCCAAAAAAACTGTTCCAGTTCTGGCTGGCTCAATCTGAGAGGCTTCATGATGTTTTTCTGGATGCTGTACTTGTTTGATTCAGTGACCATATGTGCCATTGTATCATCATCAATGAATCTGCGGAAGTATTCTATTGGTTCTGAGGTAACTGATACGTGTGCCGAATCACCAGAGAAGGGCGGAGCTTCAGAAGATACATCTGAGGCTTCACGGTGTCTCCATAGCATCCGACGACGATCAAAGGTTACATCTGTGTCCTCCAGCTCTGATGCAGATGATTCTGAAAAAAAAAGAAAACAAAGATATTAATTATCTGGCAACATAAACAATCATTTATTGGTATACTGGTGTACATGTTATTATTCTGATAATAGTAATAATGATAAAAATTATTCTAATCCACATTATGGTATAAAGCGTTCCACAAGTAAGTCTCCGTCAGCCGATATTTAGTACCTGATGGACTAGGCTGAAACTGTACATAGGTTGTACACTGATGGACAAGGCTACAACTGCAGTCTGAAATAAAGTGGCCACATTAAAAAAAAAACATCAATTAAATTCAACAAACCTGAATCGGTTGTGTCCGAGGAAGGGCCGGGTTGCCACGTGTTATCCAGGATGTCTTCAGCCTCACTGTCTGACAGCTCACTATCGCTAGAAGCCTCAGGTATTGGTCTATAGATTGTAGTCTTTTGGCTGTAAAACTTTTGAGGATCCATTGTGTTTAACTGTAAAAAAAAAATTAAAAAAAATGACAACATATACATTTTGTAATTCAAAAGTTTTTCATCACAAAATTGTTTAATCTCATCTGATGATACATTATGTTTTGTGATTACTGGCAATTTTAGTGGTTATCATGTGTAGTTTAGTTCTAAAGTCAAGTCTAGATGAAGTAAATATGTTTTATTCATTTACAATATTATTAGTAATTTATACTGGTAATTCTACTATTTACATTGACCTTTTTAGGATACATAAAATTGCAAAATAACAACTTTTTTTTTTCAAATAATGAAGTTTAATCAATTATAATGAGAATAAAATACTAATGTTGTTGATTACAGAGAAATACAACATTAAATATCATTTATTAGGTAAAAAGCAACTGTTGCCAATTGGCAACATGAAGTGGTTTTTATTCCTTAATCGACTTTTGTTGCCAAATGGCAACATACCTAAAATGTAAAATAAGAGTAACTTATTTTATTTATTTATAACTATTAAAGCATTTGTTACAAAGATAAGTGGTTTAAGTTACTCAACATATTTTTTATACACCGTTTTCATAAGGAATTTTAAAAAAAATAATGTGAAGTAAACTCACCTCTCAATTCGATCTTGCAAACCAGCTACCATGCCTTGACAAAAGAGTGCGTGAAAAAAAAAGTATTTCTCCGACAAATGAGTTACCCGGTAACTTAAAATTGGGAATGTTTCTAGAACACAATAAAATAAAAAAATTATTAATTTGAACGCCGGATAGTGAAATAGATGACTTTAAACGGTATGTTGCCAAATGGCAACAAGGCCCAATAGAGGGTTAACGTCTTTATAACATTTCATAATCCACAAAGACGAGGATGATAACTTTTCTTTATCCATAACTATTCAAATTATTTTCCAACTGTTAAAACTTAAGTGATTATTACATTTGGTTATTTGTAATGTTACAAATTTAACTTCGATTTAATCATTTTAAAGTTACTGCATGTTTGTTTCAGTCAATTTCCTACACATATGCTAAACAGAGCTATACTAGAATAATATAATTCCACTGAGTAAATTAGTGGTAGGGGCTTTAACGAGCTGAAATTAATAGTGCTTAATTCTTTACAAAACTTGTCGGTAGATTTCAGAATTACCGTGTTCAGCGACAGCATCATTGTTTTTCGATTATCTGAATATCTTGTGAAGACTCCCATGAGACAGAAGCTTCACTACTCTTCTATCTACATTTCTGCCAAGAGTAATATTGTGCACATATAGACTCCATTGAAGCCTATATTAGATACTCTTGAGTTTTGGCCATTGTTGGACAACTACTGCAAAAGCAGGGGGAGGCAAATACCATCACACAAGTGTTAAAACTAGTGCGTATCTGGCTTCTTTTTGGGATGTTTAGGGAACCAACAGACACGCCAACATTACAACTAAGGAGATTGCATATGATTTCGCCATGCTCTCACGCGATCCCAGGGTCAGTCTGCTAGTCAACCCAGGACCTTTAAGATGCATCAAATTGGTCAGCATCGCAATTCTCCTGTGGTAGAGTGTCACGAGTTTTGAGGGTGTTGTTTTACTTGTTAGAATTGTTCCATGTTCCAGCGGGAGTTTATTAGTTATCTGAGTTGTTGTGAGTGTGTTATGCTTGAGTTGGTATATTTTAGTTACAAGCAATGTTGTGAGCAGAGGTTAAGCAAGCTGTTAGCTATTAGTTATGCGTGAATGAAGCTCAGTGGCGTGTAGAAGGTTTTCACGTGTTGGTTGAATAACGAACGAAAGGAGTCAAGTCAGAGAGAGGTGTGTGTTGGTCCGTAGAGAGTTGAGGTCAGTAGAGAGTAGATAGTAGACAGCGAAGGGGCACGTAGAGAAGAGAAGGGTGGATTATCTATAGTAGTACGGGAGTGGGAGCACCAGAGTTGTGCAGTAGATTTATGAAGTATCTTATTTTGTTGTTGTAGATATTCCGAGAATCAGAGTGATTTGTAAAATACTGTGATTTGTTATGTCTCCAGTGATTGTAATGGCCCTGCGCCCATTCTGACTTATGTGTGAATTATTACATTCAAGAGATTTAATTGTTCTTGGAGTTGGTGTATTAGTCCGTAGAAAGTGAGCTAGTCGGAGCGTGTATGT